>JAHPZR010019424.1:10000-17500 GCA_019787425.1 Platygyra sinensis
AAATCATGTCACAGTCTTTAATGGTGCTTAAACGATGAGCTATAGTGATGACTGTGGAGTCCTTTAGTTTCTCACGCACTACCTTCCAGATTGTTCGTTCAGTTTCTGGATCCACATGTGCAGTAGGCTCATCCAAGATGACGATCTTGTTTTGCTGTAACAGCACTCGAGCCAAACATATTAACTGTTGCTCTCCTACACTGACATTTGCTCCATGTTCCAACAGCTCGTGATCTAGGTGTCCATCTAGACTTTCTACTAACTCTTTCAATTGCACATCCTCTAATGCTTGCCACAAATCTGCATCTTGCAACTCATCCAAGAGATCGAGATTTTTTCTCAGCGATCCACTAAACAGGATGGGACTTTGGCCAAGAATGGATATACATCGTCGAACCTCTTGGAGATTAATCTTTTTTATTTGAATATCATCGATCAGTATGTCTCCATCACCATCAGGCATGCGTATCAGAGCTGCCACAAAGGATGACTTCCCTGCACCTGTGCGGCCTGCAACACCGATCTTTGTTCCTCCTTTGATGTTAAGGTTGATTTTCTTCAGTACTTGAGGTCCCCCCCGATAGTACGTTAGTGACACATCTTTAAATATGATATTTCCTTCCTGTGGCCAGTGTTCCGGGGGAAGTCTATGGACTTTGTATCCAGGCTCTGAGTCAAGTTTGGTGTACGTGATCACTCTTTCAGCTGAGGTCATACAATTTTCGACATCCGAGGTTTTTCTGACAGCGTAATTAGTCATCGTCGAAATCTGGATGACATAAACAAGCGCAAGTCCGGCCCAAGCTGATTTAAACAAAACATGAGACAAAAACGAGATTATTCAGCGAGAAAGTTGTTGTATGATGCGGGATTTTTTTTTTTAAGATTTGGGAATGTAAATACCTTTCTGCATGATAAATTTCTGCTAAATAAACTTTTTTTTTGTACATTATCATTCGATGTAGTTTTCCTTTTCTTTTGATTGGTTCAGATATCTTTATGCCACACGGTAGATAACGCCCGGTTTAAACGTCATATTTTACACTGATTTGCTGAATCAAATTCCTTATTGTTGGACTTGGAATTTATTACATGACCCCGATTTAAATTTTCCGGCAGAGTTGCCGAAAGTACTTTGCATGAAACCACCAACATTCCCACCGCCTGGTTAGTTCAGTTGGTAGAGCGTCTGACTGCTGTGCTGGTAGTCGAGGGTTCCAGCTCCAGACCGGACTAACACTAAGGAACTTAAAATAACTGAGGAGAATGTTCTACCTTTCTAATTATATCTGCAACTGGTTAGACGTTAAAGAATCCACACACTAGAGAGGTTAAGCATGACGTTTACGGCAAACGGCAAAAATGAAACTTTTGCCGTCTGTCTTCAGCTCCCTGTACAGCAGAATCAAAACATTTGTATTTACAGTGAATAGTAAGAGACACTTTTCTATTTTTGTATAATTTATTTAAGGATTACAAGAAAAGAATAGAAAATCAGAGGTAATCTTTGCCGTTTGCCGTCTGCCGTAAACGTCTTGCTTAAACTTTCTATTATCACAAAACGCAGGGCACGGAGTTCCCAGTGTTGTGGTCTGGCCTTGTTTCACGGCATAGTGTTTTATCTAAGGTTAACCTAATTGCCCCTTTATCCCTTAGACGGAATTGTAGAAGGAAAAATGTTAGTACTGTTCTCATCACTTTTCGGGCCCGCAAAACTGTCCGTTCCGTTTTCCATCTTTCTGAGAAAGCAATGGCGCGTGCATCAAGCCACACTTCGTCCTGATTTCTAACATGGCGTATCCTCATCTTCTTCAAAGACGCGAGAACATTTTGGTTGAAAGAAGCACAAACCACAAATACTAAGATCATCAACACCTGCCATCTTGTTATTTCTCTTCACTGATTTATCACAAGGAAGCCCGATTGTCATGTAGCATAGAATATTCGATTAGGTGTAAAACATAATTCAAAATAATTTATGAATTATATTTTGCGTATGTTAAATGCCTTGGTTAATTGAATCAACTCTGAAGTCAGTCGAATATGAAGTCGCAGGTAAGTATTGTCCATTATGCACTTCATTCAGCAATTAAATTCGGTGCGTGCAAATACAGCGTTTGAACCAGTCTGATAATTCTTTGGTTTGTCCTGTGACTTTGCTGCAAATACCATTCTGCTCATGCGCAGTTCTATTCACTTCCGCCAAAATAGCGCGGACCACATACGAAGTGTTCTAAAATTGTTCTGAAACCAAACACACTGATGAAAGAATTATTGACTGTGGTTCTCGAATCTTGCGGATACAGCTTCCTCTCAACGCTGTCCGCGGTTGTCTTTTGGTCATTGCTTTCGCGGAGAAAAGAGGCGCTGCTCTATTTGCTGGCCACAATTATCACTATCGTGAATCGCTCTTACCTTAGTTTAACGGTAAATTGCAAACTGAAATTTAATGGATTAGAAGTGCTGCGAATGAGGCAAACGTGATTTCAGAAGGGTGGAAAATAGACTAACCGGGATCTTGAGACACCAAAACAGCCGCTAGAGACACAGCACCAATTAACATGGATGTGAGAAAGTCCAAGCGTACACCAAGCCATCGTGCACTGGCCATTACCATAATATAGGACTGATTATGAACATCTTGATATCTAAAGAAATAAAACCGCACTAAATAAATGAACAAGTCATACGAACTTAGTCCAAGACCCAAAACCTTTCCCCTGAATCATATGGGCTAAAACAATAATCATCAAACTTTTGATACATCTTTTCAGCAATAATGCATTTACATTGGGCATGTAACTATTTTAAATGCGTTTTCAAAAAATTGTATCTTGAAAATGAAAACTTAAACAAGGTGTTCAGTTTTTTACGATGGATTGATAAAGGTGTCTGCGGAAGACTTGGAGAAAGTGGAACGCAATTGTCATTAGATTGTTGGTAAAGAAGTTGCAATCCCAGAGGAAAATGTTACGACAACAAGCAAGCTGTCCCCTTCACCCCGCCTACAATATTGAAAATCGTTTTTTTCCCTTTTTAGCTGACAAAAACCCGCGACATTTTCCAATCTCGAACAACGTGGCCGAACACAGTTTTCAAGTGCCTATGTTTAATTCACCATTATTTTGAGTGATGTAGCAGCTCTCCTAAGGTCTCACATGATTGGCTTGCTACCCTTTGAGAGTACAATAGAACAAACAACGGAAACAATGCCCCTAGCCCTAAAACAATAACAGCTGCTACAATGATAAAGCAAAAGGAGCTTAGGAAAGCTGCTACATTACTGTTATTTTTTAACTATTTACTCTTGGACTCCATTCTTTTGCAAGAGTCAAGGTCAACCACAGCAGGACTAAGGTACGTGCTGTTGCCATGGTAACGGGGACTGGTTAAAAATAAGGCTTGAAAAATCATGGTTTTTGTTAATTTTTAAAAAATCCAGTCGTTAGATCTTTTTCATCATTTGCCCATTAGGAACTCACATTAAGTTCCTCTTACGACACCACACTGTTGTGATAAAATTCTGTCAGAGACGGTTTTTGTAATTTGCTGTAAATCGTTTTCACCACGCGTCCTGTATTAATAAAAATTCCCTCTATCAAAATTCAGATTTTTTGTGATCGATCATTCATGTGGTTTCTGAACTATATTTTTTGCCAAATTTCATGAAATTCTAACGACTGGATCATTTTAGGCTCAATTTCCGCCGCTCTCTCGTGTCTGGTCTACCCCTCCCTGAGTTCGGGGAAGGAGCGCGGGCTCCTTTCCCGAACAGTGGCTGGTAATCGAGCCTAGGATCATTTGAAATCGGTGTGTTCCTGCAAAAGCACTCAGTCTCAATTTTTCGAGCAACTGCGCATGCACTTCATTTCACTGGGTTCTTTCGATAATGATTTAAATGTAGAACTTAACAAAAAGAGAAGAGATATCGATACTAACTTAATTACTCGACGTTTCGAGGACATCTTGTCCTCATTATCAAGTGACAGGAAAAATTCAGTGTTGACATTTAAAGGAGCGAATATACAATATGTTAATTTACATGAACAGTTTCGCCCTTAGGGAATCACTTTGAACGGGTTGGAGAACATAAACACATACAAGCAATCTTCCATTTGTAAACATTACATGTCAAAACATGGAACTATACCAAGGGATCTGACTGAGAACATCACAGTCTTAAGAAAATCCGACGGCGAATTTGAATGCCTTTTGTATGAAATGCTATTGGTTTTTCCTTTTGTATGAATAACATTTCATACAAAAGGCATTCAAATTCGCCGTCGGATTTTCTTAAGACTGTGATGTTCTCAGTCAGATCCCTTGGTATAGTTCCATGTTTTGACATGTAATGTTTACAAATGGAAGATTGCTTGTATGTGTTTATGTTCTCCAACCCGTTCATGGAGGTGTCTCATCGTATAACCAATGTAATAACCTGCATCACACAGGTGTCATGAAAACTTGTAAACAACGCGTTGTTGATTAACGATGGACGGTTTCTTTTCACGGATCTTTAGTGGGTCGTTGATTTTCTGGCTCACAAAAACGGGTTGGATCGTAACAGACGTCTTGCGAGACAGGTCTTTAATCCGATTTCTGACAATATCAGCGGAGCGTTGGTTTTTGAATGGTAGGACAACCCTCACCAAGTTCTCATCATTGGTCGATTGCGGAGGTTGTTGCGCAGTAATTCTTGATGGACAACTGTATGAGCAGATTGATGGGGTTGCGATGGGGTCACCCCTTGGACTTCTCCTCGCCAATTTCTTTGAGTCACATCGAAGACATCCTTCAAGTCAATGGTAAGCTACCCGCCTACTAATGAAAACGAGGCTAGACAGTTCCTACAAGATCTGAACCAGTACTGGCCTCCTTCTCCATTACGAAAGTCATGTTTACGCGAGATACAAAAGCAGTCTAATAACCACCATGTTACAACGTGCTTGACGTATCTCGTCTTCGTGGCAACACTTCACCGATGAGTGTGAGCGCAGTAATTCTTGAGTTGGTGAAACGTCGGATTGTTGCCTTGACCATATGTTGAGGGTATTTCAACTTACAAAACATAATTTCCAATCGTTCACACTCATCGGTGAAGTGTTGCCATGAAGACACTTAAGAAAATGCAACGGCAAATTTGAATGCCTTTGTATGAAATGCTATTCATACAAAAGGAAAAACCACCTTTAAACATTCAAAGTGATTCCCTAAGGGCGAAACTGTTCATGTAAATTAACATATTGTATATTCGCTCATTTAAATTTCAACACTGAATTTTTCCTGTCACTTGATAATGAGGACAATATGTCCTCGAAACGTTGAGTAATTAACTTAGTATCTCTTCTCTTTTTGTTAAGTTCTTTCGATAATGAAGAAAAATTCGAGAATGGCTGGGTTCTTTAAAACGCTACCTTTTCTAACATACCTCTGTTATAAAAGACCAAAACCATCAACACACCGCGTTCAATTACGACGAAAAATAGCAAAGATAGAGCAGGCATTGAGCAAACATTGAGCAAGGTGATCGCTGTATCAACCGCATGTTTGTATTTGTAATCCTTGTGGACGCTGAATCGCATCAGCAAGAGCGCGCGCGACAACTGTGTTCAGCCACCTCAGGGGAGATGAGGGATACGTTATCTAGCTTTAGTTTTCCAAACAGTTTTGTTTGGTGTTGTGATTCTTCTTGGCTTAGAAGAATTATGTATTCCACTTTTTAGCACTACGTCACTACTTATTTAAAAGAAAAATATTGTAAAGACTAAACCAATTCACCTGTAAAACTGATCCACGAAATCCCTTTCTCTGCCTCTTGTTCGAATCGTGTCCAGTCCATCCAAGGTCTCGGAAACGTGAGAGAAGACTGGACTGCGACATATTGACTCTAACCTTTTCAGCTGTCTGGACGTTTTCAAATAATACTTGCAGATGTACAAGACTAACACGGTCAAAGGAACAACAAGAAATAGAAGCCAAGGATTTGTAACAGTTGGTACGATTATTGATGCAAACACCAACAAGCCATCCTGGATAGATACCAGAAATGTTTTGGGCAACAGCTCATCAAGGCAGCCTACGTCGTTAGCAAATCGATTGAGTATTCTTCCCACGGGATTTGAATCAAAGAAATGAACTGGTGCTTGTAAAATAGCTAAAACCATTTTGTCATGAAGACGCTCAGAACATCTAAGCGAAACCAGAAGGAACCCATAAGCTCGAATGACGGAAAAGATAAGAGACGCATTGACGAGACAAGCATAGATAGACAAGTTTGTGTTGTCTTTCTGATCTTCTGGAAGCTTCTTTGTTAGTGTCGAGAGCCAGACGTCAGGAGCAACTATCACTACTGAGAAAAGAAAGAGACGAAGTAAAAGTAATATAACCTCAAGCTTCGTGACAAAGACGCGAAGCATATTAAAGTAGCTATTGATCAGCTAACCTAATCTCCAGCTATAAGGAATACGAAATAAAGTCCTCGGTAGGAAAAAAGATGACGACTGGTACATTTACCTATAGATAAATAGATAGATAGATAGATAGATAGATAGATAGATAGATAGATAGATAGATAGATAGATAGATAGATAGATAGATAGATAGATAGATAGATAGATAGAGGCGAGAAGGCAAGTTTATGTTTGAAATCCGCAAGCGATTGTGCGGCCTTTGCCTCATAGGAAAGAGATTGTTCCAGAGCATTGCACCACTATACCTAAAGCTGCGCTTCAGAAAATTCGTGTATGGCCTTGGAAGTGCTAGATCAGTCTCGATATTCCTAAGATTGTAATTTATATTAGTTTATCTTTCAGTTGCTTACCACATGTATCCCACAGGGGTGAGCAGTAGTCAAAATAAGGCATGGGTCGCACTTGGCAAATCTTTGCCAGAATTTGTTTACTTTGCGGTGGAAATCTGTCATCGCGGGCCTTTGCCTAGTGCGACCCCAGGTTTTTCCCTTTGGCAAAAACTTTGCGAATCGGCAAAACATCAAAGACGCCGTAGTGCTTGGGTGGGGCAGGCAGATTTTCGAAAAGTCGAGCCAAACAATGAGAATCACAGCGGCAACTGTCGACAACGCTTGTCAACGTAACATGAAAAACGATACGCGCGGGAAGTTCAATTCTAGTTCGCGATCTTAAATCATGAACGAAGTTGGCTTTTTTTGGCCAAATGCTCACACATGATTTCCCATGACCCGGGCGATACAGCCTTAACGCAAGAATTCTTCAGCAACGTCGATTTCTTCCTCTGATCATGGCCGCTGTTAAAACCGTCAAACATTTGTCTGCCCATCGTTCGTTCAACAAGGAAAGACAACGAACTGCTGTAGGTTAAGCTGAACGAACAGAAGAAGAATTAGCTATGAGCACCCCTTCAACGGGACGCATACTTGTTTCGGTTTAGGTGACCGCGATCGATATCATCATGAGTCTTTCGAAAACACCTGCAAACAACGCGGTATCTAGTTACTGACGAGTTTTCTCCGACTAGTGCGAC
>JAHPZR010019424.1:27500-33330 GCA_019787425.1 Platygyra sinensis
CCACGATGGTGTAGAATAAGTGGTCCGATGACAGAATTAATACACAAAGCAAGTGTACAAACGTAGACTGGATTATCTTTCCTTGGCTCTGCTGACATCAGTATAGAAATAAGATATCCCAGTAACAATGGTTGAAGAAGTTGAGAAATTGAATACAGAGTATTCATGAATCCAATAATCATGACATCCTTTACCGAGATTAACTTTATGACGCTTTTCCAAAGTTTAGGCCTGTTCTGATTTCTGTTACACTTTGTCGTTTCTTTGTTCCAGTTTGCTTGAAGCTGATAGGTCAGAAAAGAGGCAGAGTTCTCTTTTGAAAGCGGCAAAAAATCATTCTCATCTAATGGCCGTTCACTGCCCATCTTGAAGATACTATTCATCCATTGAAAGACAAGAAGAGACAGGAAGCTGACTCTTTCTTTATCTTCACTGGGAGATATCTTGTTGTATCCATTCCTTGCCATAATTATTAATCTGAAAACTAACAAAGATCAACATTTAAAGGTCACAACTGAAGTCTGACAACAAAACAAGTTTGACTCGCAGTTATTAAAAGTTAAGTTATTTAAAATGCTGCAATTTTTATTTGCTTAGCTAATCGTACAATCAGACTTCAGAAAATCTTGTCGACTAAATCCACGAGCCCGTAGAGCCCAGCCATATCAAGACGTCGACAACAAATTAGTCCTTTTCCAACTGAATTATAATCGACGCCGGATAACTCAAACCATAGGAAAAATTACATTTCTTGACTGTATAAATGACACATACGCGACTTAAAGACATGCTAATTTTGCGCCAGTCTGGATACTCCTTCAGAAGAACGGATATTTTATCAGTATGTAAACCTATTACTACTACTTATGACCTCAACTCTTTTCGTTACTTTGCATTTAAGAACTGGAACTCCCTACCTAATAATGTAAGATCTGAGTCTACTTTAGCAAACTTCAGAAGACACCTAAAAGAGACTCTCTTTTTAGAATCACCGATGTATTATTATTTATGCACGTAAATAGATTTATCATTTGATGCAGTTTTTTCTTCATTTCCATTGGCCAACAGGCCACCACGTGACCTGCAAATAACTGCCTACAAATAATGGTCTGCTCATGCGTAGTGCCGTCTAAACGTGTTTTGCTGCAAATAATATTCTGCTCCTGCGTAATTGGAACCTCGTTCTGAAGAGAAAAATGGCTGATCTCTTCCCTGAGCTGCCAGGAAGTAATTAAAATATGAAAACGAACTTGGTGATCGAATGATAAAACAAATATTGAACTCGGTTATCGCAAAATATCGTGATTTGTCAGTGTCTCGCCGATCAATTATTTGCCTCAAACTTCGGCTTCGGCAAATAATTGATCAGCTCGCCACTGACAAATTACGACATTTTGCTCGACCTCGTCCAATAATTGTTAATTATTTGATGTAGGTATTTAGATTTTGAGTACATAAATTGATTTTCTCTTTTTAGTTTTCGAAGATAGTAGTCTTTCAGGCTATTCTTAAATTCGAGTTTAAATAAAGTTCCTGTTATGTTATGTTAAAGCAAAGCAAAGCAAAGCGAAGTAGCAGGAGAATTTCTGCAGGTACTGTGATTTTTGAAGGTTTAAAGCGAACAACGTTGGGATATAGAGCATATGCATATGACGTCACAACCGCCATAGAGGCGTTAATTGCAGGAATAGCCGCGACCCAGGAAGACTGGGACTAGTATCATTACTCGTTCTTTCATCCACTGCAGTTTACTATTTCACTCCGGTTAGCCTACTCGGTTAGCTCTTATGAAATAAGTATAGGAAATCGTATGAACGCGAGTGCATTTCGTGATATATGGGCACGAGTGATGTTTTTCAAGTTCTCAAAATTGCACGAGCCGCAGGCGGCGAGTGCAATTTGAGAACTTAAAAAACATCACGAGTGACCATATATCACGAAATGCACGCGCGATCATACGATTTTTTATTTATAATATTCTCAACATAATTATAAAAAAAAAACAAGAAAACGCGACCGTCACGCTTCTATGGACACGCAACTCTGAAGTGGCTTCTAAACTGCTCACATGTTTTATTTAAACCAATCAATTACAACCTAGTGACAGGTAAACCAAGCGTGAATTTTCGGGTAAACTTCAGAAACTTTATGAGCTGAACAAGTTTTTATATCAAGAGCATGAAAAATCAGTTAAGCGATGGCAAGTTTGTAATTGTTCCGTAATGAGTTACCTCGAACAGACAGTTAATGCTGATCTGAACTTTTGGGTGAGCCGCCCGTCCTTGAATGACGCTAAACGTGACTTGACAGTTGTGGAAATTGTTTACCGTAAAAGCATGATGGCTGCTTGCTTGCTGGATCTGTTCTGTACTGGTTGGAAGAAAATACCACACTGAAAATCCTAGGAAACTGTTTGATGTTGTTGTCTGTGGAGTTCTGCTGATGTGTGATAGCTGCCGATGCTCCCTTTCATTTCCTTCATTGTAGTCGTTCAGCGACTTTTCATTTGCGTGGCCGATCACCTGAATAATAGACTGCCTCTAAACGTTTGCTGCCCTCAGTTGCTTTCCACTACATCGTCTGAGAAATAACTCCTGGACTGGAATCGCCGAGGGTTCTTGCTGTCCATAGTATTTCTTCTTCTTTGCTTGGCAGTGCACTTGCCGCGTTCGGCATCTTCCCTTTTCCTTGCTGGCGAAGATGTTTTACTTTTCCCTCGAGCACGAACTTGGACTGATAAAACTCCCGGTCCCGTGTAATTGAGTACATGTAGTCACGTTCTTTTAAACGCCGGTAAAAGGCTGCCAACATGGACTTCAAACTCTCCGGTTCGTACTCTAATCCATCATGGTAAGTACTCAGCATTTGTAACTTTTCATCGAGATCTTGGTGCTCATACTCCTCCAGTTTAGGATTGAATTTTCTTTCATTTCCCCAGTTTTCCCAGACATTCAACCACGCTTGTGTTAATTTAGTAGTGCTCTTGTTTTTTTGCCTTTAGTTTCAGCTGGTCAACAACTATTTCGTCGGACGACGTATACCGGCTTTCAGGCATTTTGTTTTTTGCTTCAGTTAAATTTCGCGCTTCCCCTATAGTTTCCATAGCAACTTCCGTATTGCACTCTATAACCTCCATTTGCACTCTATAATCTATTTATGCACTCGTTATTGACCAATCAAATGCTTGAAATTTTGTTGAGTATATTATAATAGGGCTAACGCTTTATAGTTTTAAAATTTTCTGGCTTCAGCAGCTGGCTCGCTGGTAGTGTAGTGGTTTAGTGGATCTAGTGGACGGGGTTCGACTCCCGCACCCTGCTTTTTAATAATTTCCTTTTTCAGACTTAGAAAAAAAATTACAAGTGCTCGGAGCCATTCCTGCAATTAACGCCACGTCAACCGCCATGTTGGTGTCCCTAAACAATGAAAAGTCGGCCATGTTGGTGTCCAAATCAATCCTGAGGGAGTTGAACTATTTTGTAATGCAAAACCCTCTTTTGTTTGATTTAAAAAATATGGCCGCTTGTCACGTGAATGCATACGATCTATTGCTACAGAAGTCATGTGATTTATTCATACATTTTGTCCCTCACTTGAGTTTCATCACATAATTTTACCAAATGTCAAACAAGGCTCGTGTGATACAATATGGCGACTGTTTTTCAACCCATTGAAGATCGAAGGTTTCACGCTCAATTTTTTCGTTTTTTCAAGCTTTAGTCTGCGCGGTTTGATTTTCACTCGCAATCGAAGGAATGAGCTGGATATGGCTTAGCAAATTTTACTCAGCTGGGGCAATATAGTAACCAACTGAAAGTTCATTTATTTGTTTTCGGTTAGTCATGTATTGTTAGGGTTAAATTGTTTTAGAGTGTTTCGGGCCATTCTGGTGTTTCTGATCCAGGGGCGTTAGAACATGAATGGACACCACTTGTGACAGTGTTTCTTTTTCGTAAGTCGTGCGCTTGGTCGCGTAGTTGAACATGTTGTAGCCGTCTTTTAATGGCCAAATGAACCTAAAATTTAGACACGTTTTCTTCCGCCATTTTAAAGCGCCATGCAAATTAAAACATTTAAAAGGAAACTTATCCGATTTTTTTTCTTCACGTGCCAAGAAAAAGAGTAAAAAAGTACGAAGACATCTGATGGCTTCACGAAAACGTTTTCAAAATGACTCTGCTTTGTGACGTCATTGTTGCCTTGAAAGTTGGTGTTTTTCAGGAGCCTGTCAGGTAGTCAATCGTGGGGAAGATTTTGGATCTAAATGCAAACCTTATTTCACTAGTGAAATGTCCGAGGAGTTCGCTCGCTGTTCGGCGGGCATTATTGGCTTGTTTTCTGTCGATTTTTGTCTAACTGCCGGCTTGTAACGTTCGATAGTAAACTTACCGCGTTTTTCTTGCTCGACGAGGCTTAAAAGAGGGTCCCAATAAACTCCTTACCGCAAGATTTTGTTGGAAGCTGTCTTCGGTCAAGAGCCCATCACTAGGAGCCTGCAACTACCCCACATTCCTGCCACGGTGTTTTCACAGACTGATCTAGTTTTATTTTGAATTTATCTCGAATTCAGATCCCCTCAGGAACCTAAAGTAATGTCCACACGGATATTTTTGAATCCGCAACTTGTTATTTCCAGATACGGCTTCCGTCCACACGCATCCGGCGAATTCGACAGCGAATCTGGACATTTTTAAATCCGCTCTCCAGAGTGAAAAAAATAAATCCTCGATGAATCCGATAACGTGTGGACGGGTGAATCCGGATATTTTCGAATCCGATGACGTAGCAAATTAGTATTCAGTTTCTTACCGATCAATAAACCAATATGGCGGCACAACAGCAACAACAGAGCATATATGCTGCCACTATCGCGCGCTTTATGGCGCATGCTCTGAACACATGTTATTGCAGAGGAGCTCTGGGTCCTTGAGTGAATCCGGAAGCATCGGATGTGTGTGGACAGGCGAATTCGATTTGAATACGCTAACGTGTCTACGGGGATATTTTTTTGAATCCGGAAAGAAAAAGTTGCGGATTTAAAGAGGCCTCAGTGATCAATTGCAATCACAAGCACGGACTAATGTTGACATGTCAACATTACCGAAGTATCTAAAATATCTAAATATAGGCTGGTCTGTAAAAATGCCTTTGCATTGGTTTACTATGAGAGTTGCAGGCTCCTAGTAATGGGCTCCTGTTTCGATAAATTTTTCTGCACAAAAGTGCGAATGCTTCGAGGCGTAAAGCATCCTCTTTTCATTTTCATAAGCCATTCTCCTTTTTAATATTTAAACGTTTTGCGTCCTGGGAAACATGAAAGGGCTAACTTTGGATTTTGAGTGGTTTTCCTCTGAAGTTCACTGTAAACTTGAAAACAAAACAGTTTCAAATTTCTCGCATTTCTTAAGCTCATCAGCAGTGACGTCAGTTTTATTTCCGACAATTTTCCAACAATGTTCTTGGCCGCTCTTCAATTATGAAGGCTAAAAAACAATGATTTTAATATTCCAATATTTCAGCAATGCTTCATCCTATTCCTTTGAAACTTCATAAAATATGTTAATTTTACTTACTTAATGGGCACATTGAACTCAAATTAAAAAATGTATAAATTTTGATTCATCACTTCTGCGCTATGTTGTCATGGCAATCAGTGGCACGTACATACGTCAGCTAAACTATCTAAAAAACGTTTGAGTACATGTTCTTTCATTGCAGTGTTTGACTCTCACTCTTAATTCGATTTTGTCCAAATTTGACTTAATCTTTCGATCTCGTATCCTGACATTAACTTTTTAATATGGGGTAGCAACATTTTCTACTACTTCAT
>JAHPZR010019428.1:0-18802 GCA_019787425.1 Platygyra sinensis
AACATGACTGACAGTGTCCAAAAAAGTAGAAACACAATAGCGGTGGTATCCAAGAATTTTTTCACGAGCAAGTTTTGCAAATATGAGTTAGACCAAGCTATTTATAAAAACGTTAAAGAGGGATGCAACAGTGCGATTGCCATAAAAATAGATAATGTATCCAAAGACAAGCTCCCCAACACTCTCAAAAATAAGTCTTTTGTCGATTATTCCAATCTAATCGAAAGAAAGACTTGGCATTTGAAGTTAATCAAGGTTTTACAATCAAATCACGTAGAAACGGAAAGCAGGGTGTAAGTTTAGACTGAAGTTAAACCATGTTTTACATCAGTCGTAAAACGCCTTGCAAGGTCCGTAACTAATCAGATTTATGACCGCGCAGAACGCTCACCCGTCATTCTAAGTTATGTAAGATAAGTTCCGTGTTCTTAAGGTGACTCTATATAGTATTACATATGCCTAAATAATTTCTCCCTTGGCAAATGTTTATCACATAGCGCTCGGTAGAAGGTCAATAATAAAAACTTTCAGCCTTAGACTACTTATCGAGGACATTTTTAGAACCTAAATGTTGTTGCTATGGCAACTACTGCCGATAAAAATGCTTAGCTTGTGTTTTTTAACCGACGTGACTTCTACACAGCGTTTTTTGGTTTCAGCACGGTTAATTTTCATTGTTCTGGGGAAACAAAGTAAACATCCAAGGAGTTTCAACTGACAAAGATACAAGAAAATCTGTTCATAATTTTTGGAGGAATTCTCGATTTTCGCTTTAGACGCGTATTACATCAACGTATGTATAAAACTTGATGATACTTTCCTGACAGCGACAAAAAGAAAAATCCTATCTATGTGCCAGTTTCCCCAAACATTTACCGTCTGGAACACGTCCAATGTGCGTTTTCAGATCACTAAAACCCTTGTTTTAAGTGACGTCATCAAAATAGAAATTGTTCAAGTTACGGTGCTGCGCGTGCTCACGTTTCTCTTTCTTCGCAAGTGTTGAAAATAAGTCGATAAGTAAAAGCTCATTTTTTCCACTACGGTGAAAATAAAAGTATACCTTAGTGTTTTAATACTTATCGAGATGAGTTTTAACTTGTGGTTTCCTCCGCTGCTTTGTAGTGTTCAACGACATTGGCTAAGATCGATAAGGGTTGTTTTTGTCCTCACTCGCGGAGCCTTGCTAGGTGGAGGCAGAGACACTATGCCAACAAGCCCTTTTGCTCTGAACTTCTCGAAAACATGAATTGCCACCTCAGGTTATTTATTCAGCAATCGATCTGTTGCTTGATAGAAAATTCAGTGTTTGTTGGATGACAAAGAGTTCTCGGAACCTTGGAATTATTGACTGTATGACATGTTCTTTTCTCCCAAATCGGTAAACCACAGCAATCCTTTCTTACATTCCGACTCCTACCTAGTACGCATGACAGTAACGCAATATACAACACACTACATCTCTCCTTTCCTCTGAACAATGAGCTTCAATAGGTAAAGCTCAGAAAATGAGACTCAACATGTTACTTTTTATATCTCTATCAGTCCAAATAATGTTCAAACACGCATGTCTCTTTAAACCATTGATCTAAGCAATGTTCAAGTAAAGTAATTTTTGAAATATTTGGGCACTCGTCTTGTTTTTGTTGATCTGCGAAGTGTAGGCCATTCTATTGGTGCAAGTCCAGGTGGTTCTGCTGGCTCAACTGTAGATGATTCATTGGTTGTAACTACTGGTGATTCAATAGGCCATTTTACAGATCTCCGTTCAGTAACCTGGCCTTTGAATGGCAGCGAGGCTTAAGGTGTCCTTGTTTTGATACAGACCTCACTGCTTTTGTTGTGTAAATCAAGTTGTTCTTATGCTAACTAGGTGCATATACATGACAAAACCAGAGAGGTCTGTAACAAAACAAGGTCACCTTCAGCTTCGCGGCCATTCAAAGGCTGGGTCACAGAGCAGACAACTGTAAAATGGTCTATTGTTTCAACTGGTTCAACCGTTTCAGATGTCTCAATGTAAGGTGAAAACTATTCTTTCTCATGACTTGAAAAAGGTTGTACAACTATGTTGGCCTTTCTTTTGACAGAGTTTGAAAGTTTCATTCCTCCTGATCTGAACACATCCATCCACAGCACACTGAAAATTGCGCGACCGTCGATTTGGTGGTCACTCTTAATTTTCATTTTCCAGTTAGTTTTTAGGGGCTCAGGAGGGGATCACCTAACCGGGTGGCAGGGTTTTGTCGACACCCACATCTTGCAGCGTGGGCCGACGGAAGCGATGTCTTCGTAAACGGAAAATGAAGGAAATGGAGGTGGGATTTTCGCCATTACGCCACGACAATTGAGTGACAGACTCGTTTAATATTCTTCTTAAAGCTCAAGCATCCTCCATTGCATCGTTTGCAGGGAAAGGTCAATGAAAAGTATCTGATAGATGGATTGTTGATTTAATTTAACTGTGGAACAATCCGATAAGAACAGAGAGGGATGTTAACGTTTGACCAAGTTCTTTATCACAGGGAGAGTGTCAGAAAAATGTTTCTTCTCCGTGCAACCGCTTTACAGTGCAGACAATATTTCAATGAGCTTCTCAAAATATCCAAGTACATAATTCTACTTCTATGTGAAATGCAATTTTTTTGCTTTGTTTGTTTCTGATAAAAATTCAAAACTTGTATGTTTTAATAGTAATTATATTATTAGGTTGTGATTTTTACAAAACATTTGTTGGAATTTTACTATTTTATGTCGAAATGTTCAGGTATAATCTGTTAACGAGATAATTTGCTATGAACTACCTGTAGTATAATACGAACTACAAATTGAGGACTATTTCAGAGCACTTGTCTTAAAACCTTAGGAAAATTGCTTGGTGCCACATATATAAAAAAAAGATTTAACCACACCTGACTAAAACGGGTTTCTCCTTTCTCCGGTTGTGGACCAATCTTCGACCATTCCTGCAAACTGTCGTCCGTGCTACCACTTCCAATGGATTTCTTTCGTGAGAACACTTGCCCTTTTCGTCAGGCAATGGTTGTTGTTTTTCCGGTGTCAGTTGCTCCTTTGTAGACACTCCAGCAGTTTTCGGTGTTTCATCCCCCAGGGAACTCATAGCGAAGCCTCCGACCATAGAAACTACACCGCGACCACTCTGCGACTTCCTTTGCGTACGATCACGACCGTCTACTCTCTCTGATGTCGGTGCGATAAGCACTGCGAATTTGGCTCCTCATTTTAATCACGTCAGAAGAACAAGAAAGAAGTGTATTTTTAAACACATTTTTAGGTGTCTTTTGATGAACACTTGTTCGGGAAAAAAAGGATAGCAGTAAGTGGAACGTGTCTCGCAATAAAAGCCACGACGCCATGTTCAGTTTGTTTTTTCTTTTGTTTTAAATACTCGCACGCTCGTGCCATTCGCTTCGCGCGCCAAAAAGCCATATAAAGCCACCTTGAAAGGTCGTAATAAATATAAACTTTTTCAAACTTCAAACACAGCTATTGTTATATATTTACAAATTGTCATGCACGGGGAATGTTTCATATGTAGTAATAGCTGGGATATATATTGTTACAATAATATTATATTCTACAATGAACTCTTCATTTTGTAAAAAAAACTTTCTTTAAAAGTAAACATCGTATTAAGCATAAATAAAATCAACTACAAAAAGTAAAAAAGCTTCTTGGCACAGTATTGCTGGCTTCGGCTGGAGTTCTCCAGAAACAGCGTTCTCAATACCTTAACAAATATTTACATGTCGCCTTTGAATATCCAAATCAATGTCCGCATTTATATTTTACCAGCGAAATTTGCAATTGTCGAGATTTGTTCAGTACGCCAATGACTCTTAAAACATGCTCTAGCTAAATGTGCAATGGCAGCGTTCAATTCAAAATAGAAATAGGAAAAATTAGCGGTCGTCGCTCACGTCCTTTAGACTACGCAGAACTCATGTGGCCATTTCACGTTGTTGTTTTGAGGACGTCAAAGAAATGTACTAAAGATTTCCAACGCACGTACACAGCTATTGTTTTGCTTATTAAGGAGGCTCGAAATCATAGGGTTTTCATTTTCCCCAGACTAGTTTTACAAATTCTTTTCCAACTACTATTCGGTTTATCGTTCCAGTTTGAAATTTACCACAGAAATAAATGAAACGTCATAGAATAATTACATCATATTTTTTTTTCCAGAAAACCTGTTGCCATGCAACCATATAACGCATTCAGTTGCATCCCCAAAATCGAAAGATATTGTGTTATTGAGAGATGTACGGGTCCGCAAATGATCCCAGGACCGCAAATGATCCCGGACCGGAAATGATCGCCATATTGGACCGCAAATGATCCCGATCAAAAAATAAGGAATGGCAGGGAATGGCAGGGAATGGCATGGATTGAGGAATAGGGTGGATAGGGAATTGGCGTACGTGAATACCGATATTTTTATTTAAGCCATCTTATAATTATAACGGCTCACAACTTGCTTCTTTTTTAATACTTTCGACTAAATTTTGTTGCTAACTACGATGTTTAATATGAAATGCACCACTCAATCAATCATCAAAACACGGCTTGGCTTGCATTTCTTTGCAATTCTCTATAAAATTATGATCAGTGCAACATACACTACATATCCTCTTTTGTTATTAACACTGATATTTCGGTGTTATAGTTAAATAACATTTTATCAGCCATTAACGCCACTCGTCTTAAGTTTTAAACTAAAACTCATGATCTAACCATGAAGAACTGTGACAGATGACGCTGTCACCTGAGTAGACTTCCAAAGCTACAACACTTCATCACTCTGTAAAACACCTAGCGTGTAGCACTTTTTTCTTGGTCGTATTTTTGCTTTAATTCCTCGGGAATGACTACTTGAGTATTCTAAGAAGCCAAAATTCCTAGTTATAGTTATGAAGTTCAGCTTCATGACCAAACAAGGCAAAGGCTTGCGCTTCGTTTTGACAATTAGCTGTTTGTTAGGTGCTTGACTACTATTGCTACCGGTATTTCGACAATGTTTACGAGTATGTGTATTTCTTAGACTTCTAAATCAATAGATCGTTTTCATATGACGTGTTTTTATCCTCATCAGGCATAAGAGGCGGTATATTTAGTTTAGTAAAATCCAACTTGTGGTCTATTATCAATGCTGCGTTCTGACTGGTTGAGCTACTAGTAGGCTATTTGTTATAGCCCACTAGTAGCGAAAAGCGCCGGCTTTGAGAACCAAAACAATGGAAGCTGAATCGCTTTAACTAGCGAAAGATGTTTTGTCTCGATAGTTTTTTTGACAAACTAGTTGGATTTTACACTTGTAACCCTGAGAAAGGGACCCTAAATCGGGTACTAGGCTGCTGGGCCAACAGCCATCTGGTCCTGTCAAAAGAGCAGCGGCAGACAAGACCTTGCAGAGTCTAAAATTTGAGACTGCGTGCTATGCAAATCGAAAAGCAGTGCCTGAATGACTAATGGATTTGTAAAATTGTATTATGTATTAGGTAACCATTGAGAGGGTATCGAAATCAAGAGAAGAAGGAACAAGAAAAAGATATGACATCACCCGGGTGGAAAAAGACAGGAACATCGACACCAAGGCTCTCATGGTTGAGAATCCTCAGGGGCAAAGCCCAACCGAGCAGGGGTGTTTCTAGTCCGGTACCAGACCTTTGCCCGACACCCCCGTGTCGAGTCCAGTGGAAAAGAAAAGGAAGAGATAGAAGAGATACTGAAGAGCTTGTGACCCTCTGTAAAAACGAACTTTGCAGACAAAGAAAATTATAATTTTGCATATAATGAAGGCTTTGATAAGGTTCGCAAAGGAAAGCGAAAAACGATTTTTAAAAAATGTTTCTATTTAACGCTGAAAATAAAATAATGTTAGTACCGAAGAGTAGAAAAAGTTAAAGTGCAGCGTGTCGTGCAGGTGGAAACAAATCCCCTGGGGATAATCAATTGAATAAATAAAGCCCTGTAAAAATTTTTTAAACTGTGCGTATCAGTGTAAAAACAATAAAAAAGTACTCACTTTGAGAGGAATAAACTCTTGGAAGGAAAATACACTTGAAACAGAATTCTGTGACGAAAACCCCTTAAATAAAACTGAACTAGAAGACCTTGACCGTGAAAAATAAATTGATTTGATGCCACGATTGCGCCATGATTGCGTGATTAGTAATGACGTAGCAAAAGGGGCTCGAAAAGGACGATGGTATAGTCACGAAAAAGTTCATTCCAAGAAATGGCGATGTGTGTCAGAAAACCGTTGCAAGGCAGGAATTTAGGCTGTGATAAACCATTTTCTAATAGCAGATGTGATTTCCATAATGTGCAAGGGATAAAACAAAAGCTAAGCTCGAAGGAATTGTCAACGAGGAGAGAAACGTAATAATATTTGGAAGTGAAACCGACGAATTCGATGGAACAAGATAGTGACTGGTTAACCGGTAAGTGAAAGACTTCAAATCAATGATTTATCGTTCTAAAACATACAAGTTACTGATAAATCTTAAATGTAGAAATATGGGGTAGGAATGATTTTAAACGCAATTTTTCAGTAATCGCAAGCAAAATCTTTGTCGCAGAGTAAATCAGGTATAACTGTTTGGTGCCCATCTACTAATTCTTCACTTCAAATTTATATTTTCAAATCCATCAAATCTTCAACATTTCACATTTTCCTCAACTTAACCTATTCTTTAGGAAAAAAATATCTCTTTCCCAAAATGCCCAAAACGATCCAAAAATTTACACAAAACCGCCAAACAGTGGTTATGTTTATAAGCATAGAGATTTAGCGTTGCTTGAAACGTGGAGGCCGTGTTAAGCGACGTCAAAAAAGCCTTGACGTGTACCCCCGTAATAAAATACTTCACCCTATGCAAATTTATAAGCGTCAAGTTAAATATATTTTAAATTAGACAACTCCTTCAAAGTATAGCTAGAAACATTCTTTAATTCACCTGAGTGTTACTTAAATACCATTAGCTGGTTACTTTTAAATTTTAACCTTTATGGGTAAGTGAAAAGGTCAGGCTTTCGTTTTTTCCTGGTTTTGAATTGAAATGACTAAGAGTGTTGGTCTCTCTCCTTGATAAGGCCACAGTCCCGATTACAGATTTAACCCTAGCATAGTACACTTCCATTGTCTCCTGAGACTGGGATGTCGAAAAGTTCCCCTTACGGACCTTGCCTTCTCCATGCGATTGGATCCTTGTTTCTTTGCCCTTCGATTAATGACCCGGGTTTGAAGCGCGAGTGGAATAATTTGGTTTTTATTGAACGCCCACAATATAAAGAAGACTTAAATAAAATAAAACAAATGAAATGAAATGACATGAATAAAAGGAAAGGAAAGGAAGGAAGAAAAGAAAAGAAAAGGAAAGGAAATAAAGGAAAGGAAAGGAAAGGAAAGGAAAGGAAGGGAAGGGAAGGGAAGGGAAGGAAAGGGAAGGGAAGGGAAGGGAAGGGAAGGGAAGGGAAGGGAAGGGAAAGGAAAGGAAAGGAATGGAAAGGAAAGGAAAGGAAGGGAAGGGAAGGGAAGGGAAGGAAAGGGAAGGGAAGGGAAGGGAAGGGAAGGGAAAGGAAAGAAGGAAAGGAAAGGAAAGGAAAGGAAAGAAAAGGAAAGGGAAGGAAAGGAAACCCATGAGGCCGAAGGCCGAAGGCCGAATGGGCTATAGACTCAGAGGCCATGAGGGTGAGAGGAATAATTGTTTTAGTAAAATCCAACTAGTTTGTCAAAAAACTATCGAGACAAAACATCTTTCGCTAGTTAAAGCGATTCAGCTTCCATTGTTTTGGTTCTCAAAGCCGGCGCTTTTCGCTACTAGTGGGCTATAACAAATAGCCTACTAGTAGCTCAACCAGTCAGAACGCAGCATTGATAATAGACCACAAGTTGGATTTTACTAAACTAAATATACCGCCTCTTATGCCTGATGAGGATAAAAACACGTCATATGAAAACGATCTATTGATTTAGAAGTCTAAGAAATACACATACTCGTAAACATTGTCGAAATACCGGTAGCAATAGTAGTCAAGCACCTAACAAACAGCTAATTGTCAAAACGAAGCGCAAGCCTTTGCCTTGTTTGGTCATGAAGCTGAACTTCATAACTATAACTAGGAATTTTGGCTTCTTAGAATACTCAAGTAGTCATTCCCGAGGAATTAAAGCAAAAATACGACCAAGAAAAAAGTGCTACACGCTAGGTGTTTTACAGAGTGATGAAGTGTTGTAGCTTTGGAAGTCTACTCAGGTGACAGCGTCATCTGTCACAGTTCTTCATGGTTAGATCATGAGTTTTAGTTTAAAACTTAAGACGAGTGGCGTTAATGGCTGATAAAATGTTATTTAACTATAACACCGAAATATCAGTGTTAATAACAAAAGAGGATATGTAGTGTATGTTGCACTGATCATAATTTTATAGAGAATTGCAAAGAAATGCAAGCCAAGCCGTGTTTTGATGATTGATTGAGTGGTGCATTTCATATTAAACATCGTAGTTAGCAACAAAATTTAGTCGAAAGTATTAAAAAAGAAGCAAGTTGTGAGCCGTTATAATTATAAGATGGCTTAAATA
Source organism: Platygyra sinensis (assembly GCA_019787425.1). NCBI lineage: Eukaryota > Metazoa > Cnidaria > Anthozoa > Scleractinia > Merulinidae > Platygyra > Platygyra sinensis. The sequence goes on from JAHPZR010019428.1 coordinate 8,607, forward strand.
AAAATATCGGTATTCACGTACGCCAATTCCCTATCCACCCTATTCCTCAATCCATGCCATTCCCTGCCATTCCCTGCCATTCCTTATTTTTTGATCGGGATCATTTGCGGTCCAATATGGCGATCATTTCCGGTCCGGGATCATTTGCGGTCCTGGGATCATTTGCGGACCCGTACATCTCTCAATAACACAATATCTTTCGATTTTGGGGATGCAACTGAATGCGTTATATGGTTGCATGGCAACAGGTTTTCTGGAAAAAAAAATATGATGTAATTATTCTATGACGTTTCATTTATTTCTGTGGTAAATTTCAAACTGGAACGATAAACCGAATAGTAGTTGGAAAAGAATTTGTAAAACTAGTCTGGGGAAAATGAAAACCCTATGATTTCGAGCCTCCTTAATAAGCAAAACAATAGCTGTGTACGTGCGTTGGAAATCTTTAGTACATTTCTTTGACGTCCTCAAAACAACAACGTGAAATGGCCACATGAGTTCTGCGTAGTCTAAAGGACGTGAGCGACGACCGCTAATTTTTCCTATTTCTATTTTGAATTGAACGCTGCCATTGCACATTTAGCTAGAGCATGTTTTAAGAGTCATTGGCGTACTGAACAAATCTCGACAATTGCAAATTTCGCTGGTAAAATATAAATGCGGACATTGATTTGGATATTCAAAGGCGACATGTAAATATTTGTTAAGGTATTGAGAACGCTGTTTCTGGAGAACTCCAGCCGAAGCCAGCAATACTGTGCCAAGAAGCTTTTTTACTTTTTGTAGTTGATTTTATTTATGCTTAATACGATGTTTACTTTTAAAGAAAGTTTTTTTTACAAAATGAAGAGTTCATTGTAGAATATAATATTATTGTAACAATATATATCCCAGCTATTACTACATATGAAACATTCCCCGTGCATGACAATTTGTAAATATATAACAATAGCTGTGTTTGAAGTTTGAAAAAGTTTATATTTATTACGACCTTTCAAGGTGGCTTTATATGGCTTTTTGGCGCGCGAAGCGAATGGCACGAGCGTGCGAGTATTTAAAACAAAAGAAAAAACAAACTGAACATGGCGTCGTGGCTTTTATTGCGAGACACGTTCCACTTACTGCTATCCTTTTTTTCCCGAACAAGTGTTCATCAAAAGACACCTAAAAATGTGTTTAAAAATACACTTCTTTCTTGTTCTTCTGACGTGATTAAAATGAGGAGCCAAATTCGCAGTGCTTATCGCACCGACATCAGAGAGAGTAGACGGTCGTGATCGTACGCAAAGGAAGTCGCAGAGTGGTCGCGGTGTAGTTTCTATGGTCGGAGGCTTCGCTATGAGTTCCCTGGGGGATGAAACACCGAAAACTGCTGGAGTGTCTACAAAGGAGCAACTGACACCGGAAAAACAACAACCATTGCCTGACGAAAAGGGCAAGTGTTCTCACGAAAGAAATCCATTGGAAGTGGTAGCACGGACGACAGTTTGCAGGAATGGTCGAAGATTGGTCCACAACCGGAGAAAGGAGAAACCCGTTTTAGTCAGGTGTGGTTAAATCTTTTTTTTATATATGTGGCACCAAGCAATTTTCCTAAGGTTTTAAGACAAGTGCTCTGAAATAGTCCTCAATTTGTAGTTCGTATTATACTACAGGTAGTTCATAGCAAATTATCTCGTTAACAGATTATACCTGAACATTTCGACATAAAATAGTAAAATTCCAACAAATGTTTTGTAAAAATCACAACCTAATAATATAATTACTATTAAAACATACAAGTTTTGAATTTTTATCAGAAACAAACAAAGCAAAAAAATTGCATTTCACATAGAAGTAGAATTATGTACTTGGATATTTTGAGAAGCTCATTGAAATATTGTCTGCACTGTAAAGCGGTTGCACGGAGAAGAAACATTTTTCTGACACTCTCCCTGTGATAAAGAACTTGGTCAAACGTTAACATCCCTCTCTGTTCTTATCGGATTGTTCCACAGTTAAATTAAATCAACAATCCATCTATCAGATACTTTTCATTGACCTTTCCCTGCAAACGATGCAATGGAGGATGCTTGAGCTTTAAGAAGAATATTAAACGAGTCTGTCACTCAATTGTCGTGGCGTAATGGCGAAAATCCCACCTCCATTTCCTTCATTTTCCGTTTACGAAGACATCGCTTCCGTCGGCCCACGCTGCAAGATGTGGGTGTCGACAAAACCCTGCCACCCGGTTAGGTGATCCCCTCCTGAGCCCCTAAAAACTAACTGGAAAATGAAAATTAAGAGTGACCACCAAATCGACGGTCGCGCAATTTTCAGTGTGCTGTGGATGGATGTGTTCAGATCAGGAGGAATGAAACTTTCAAACTCTGTCAAAAGAAAGGCCAACATAGTTGTACAACCTTTTTCAAGTCATGAGAAAGAATAGTTTTCACCTTACATTGAGACATCTGAAACGGTTGAACCAGTTGAAACAATAGACCATTTTACAGTTGTCTGCTCTGTGACCCAGCCTTTGAATGGCCGCGAAGCTGAAGGTGACCTTGTTTTGTTACAGACCTCTCTGGTTTTGTCATGTATATGCACCTAGTTAGCATAAGAACAACTTGATTTACACAACAAAAGCAGTGAGGTCTGTATCAAAACAAGGACACCTTAAGCCTCGCTGCCATTCAAAGGCCAGGTTACTGAACGGAGATCTGTAAAATGGCCTATTGAATCACCAGTAGTTACAACCAATGAATCATCTACAGTTGAGCCAGCAGAACCACCTGGACTTGCACCAATAGAATGGCCTACACTTCGCAGATCAACAAAAACAAGACGAGTGCCCAAATATTTCAAAAATTACTTTACTTGAACATTGCTTAGATCAATGGTTTAAAGAGACATGCGTGTTTGAACATTATTTGGACTGATAGAGATATAAAAAGTAACATGTTGAGTCTCATTTTCTGAGCTTTACCTATTGAAGCTCATTGTTCAGAGGAAAGGAGAGATGTAGTGTGTTGTATATTGCGTTACTGTCATGCGTACTAGGTAGGAGTCGGAATGTAAGAAAGGATTGCTGTGGTTTACCGATTTGGGAGAAAAGAACATGTCATACAGTCAATAATTCCAAGGTTCCGAGAACTCTTTGTCATCCAACAAACACTGAATTTTCTATCAAGCAACAGATCGATTGCTGAATAAATAACCTGAGGTGGCAATTCATGTTTTCGAGAAGTTCAGAGCAAAAGGGCTTGTTGGCATAGTGTCTCTGCCTCCACCTAGCAAGGCTCCGCGAGTGAGGACAAAAACAACCCTTATCGATCTTAGCCAATGTCGTTGAACACTACAAAGCAGCGGAGGAAACCACAAGTTAAAACTCATCTCGATAAGTATTAAAACACTAAGGTATACTTTTATTTTCACCGTAGTGGAAAAAATGAGCTTTTACTTATCGACTTATTTTCAACACTTGCGAAGAAAGAGAAACGTGAGCACGCGCAGCACCGTAACTTGAACAATTTCTATTTTGATGACGTCACTTAAAACAAGGGTTTTAGTGATCTGAAAACGCACATTGGACGTGTTCCAGACGGTAAATGTTTGGGGAAACTGGCACATAGATAGGATTTTTCTTTTTGTCGCTGTCAGGAAAGTATCATCAAGTTTTATACATACGTTGATGTAATACGCGTCTAAAGCGAAAATCGAGAATTCCTCCAAAAATTATGAACAGATTTTCTTGTATCTTTGTCAGTTGAAACTCCTTGGATGTTTACTTTGTTTCCCCAGAACAATGAAAATTAACCGTGCTGAAACCAAAAAACGCTGTGTAGAAGTCACGTCGGTTAAAAAACACAAGCTAAGCATTTTTATCGGCAGTAGTTGCCATAGCAACAACATTTAGGTTCTAAAAATGTCCTCGATAAGTAGTCTAAGGCTGAAAGTTTTTATTATTGACCTTCTACCGAGCGCTATGTGATAAACATTTGCCAAGGGAGAAATTATTTAGGCATATGTAATACTATATAGAGTCACCTTAAGAACACGGAACTTATCTTACATAACTTAGAATGACGGGTGAGCGTTCTGCGCGGTCATAAATCTGATTAGTTACGGACCTTGCAAGGCGTTTTACGACTGATGTAAAACATGGTTTAACTTCAGTCTAAACTTACACCCTGCTTTCCGTTTCTACGTGATTTGATTGTAAAACCTTGATTAACTTCAAATGCCAAGTCTTTCTTTCGATTAGATTGGAATAATCGACAAAAGACTTATTTTTGAGAGTGTTGGGGAGCTTGTCTTTGGATACATTATCTATTTTTATGGCAATCGCACTGTTGCATCCCTCTTTAACGTTTTTATAAATAGCTTGGTCTAACTCATATTTGCAAAACTTGCTCGTGAAAAAATTCTTGGATACCACCGCTATTGTGTTTCTACTTTTTTGGACACTGTCAGTCATGTTTTCCACAAAAGGTTTCCCAGGCTCAAAATCTCTGTAATGGACGCAGCATTTCAAGCCATGTTTCACTTCAAGGATAGGAAGAAGGGTTTCATCCACCCAGCTCTGGTCTTTATTGTTGAATATTATAAAAGCGTCGTAACAAAAGTCTGAAAATAAAATATTCATTAATTTCTTCATATAATGTTTTTTAAGAGAGATTTTAATGGTTCCGCGCATGTACAAGAGGATATGGTGAGAGCAATAAGTAACATTTCCTCTTTTTTTCTGAACCTCATGCAGCTGAGCAATCTCTCAAGGACTGCACCCATAAATAACACGTAAACTCAGGGAGATCAGTCAAGAATTTACGCAGAAAAAAAAATGGGGAACTTATAGCATTACCATCAAATTTATCCGATCCAAAAGGTTTAGTCTGGTCTGGACTCGATCGCACACCACTGAGTTATCTACTCGAACCTGGGGCCCGTTTCTCGAAAGACCCGGTAACTTTAACGGGCCCGAAATCAGATTTTTAAATCAAAATCTCAAGAAAGGTAGGATGTGTTCTGACCTCTAATAAAGTTCATTTTGTTTATTTAGCTGATAACTTTCCTGTACAATAATCAAAACTTTTGAAACCCCCATCTGGAATGGAAAATTAAACAACTTAACGGACCCGGTAATTACCGGGAGCTTCGAGAAACGGGCCCCTGATCGGTTAATAAACCATGGAATGGAGCTAGTGGTGCGAGGGGTTCCGCGGAATACACACAGGGAATATAGGCTCCGTTGCTGCGTTTATGCTACTGACAATTGTGAATCAGTGGTGTGCGATCTAGTCCAGACCAGACTAAACCTGTTGGATCGGATAAATTTGATGGTCATGCTATAAGTTCCCCATTTTTTTTCTGCGTAAATTCTTGACTGATCTTCTGAGTTTACGTGTTATTTATGGGTGCAGTCCTTGAGAGATTGCTCAGCTGCATGAGGTTCAGAAAAAAAGAGGAAATGTTACTTATTGCTCTCACCATATCCTCTTGTACATGCGCGGAACCATTAAAATCTTTCTTAAAAAACATTATATGAAGAAATTAATGAATATTTTATTTTCAGACTTTTGTACGACGCTTTTATAATATTCAACAATAAAGACCAGAGCTGGGTGGATGAAACCCTTCTTCCTATCCTTGAAGTGAAACATGGCTTGAAATGCTGCGTCCATTACAGAGATTTTGAGCCTGGGAAACCTTTTGTGGAAAACATGACTGACAGTGTCCAAAAAAGTAGAAACACAATAGCGGTGGTATCCAAGAATTTTTTCACGAGCAAGTTTTGCAAATATGAGTTAGACCAAGCTATTTATAAAAACGTTAAAGAGGGATGTAACAGTGCGATTGTCATAAGAATAGATAATGTATCCAAAGACAAGCTCCCCAACACTCTCAAAAATAAGTCTTTCGTCGATTATTCCAATCTAATCGAAAGAAAGACTTGGCATTTGAAGTTAATCAAGGTTTTACAATCAAATCACGTAGAAATGGAAAGCAGGGTGTAAGTTTAGACTGAAGTTAAACCATGTTTTACATCAGTCGTAAAACGCCTTGCAAGGTCCGTAACTAATCAGATTTATGACCGCGCAGAACGCTCACCCGTCATTCTAAGTTATGTAAGATAAGTTCCGTGTTCTTAAGGTGACTCTATATAGTATGACATATGCCTAAATAATTTCTCCCTTGGCAAATGTTTATCACATAGCGCTCGGTAGAAGGTCAATAATAAAAACTTTCAGCCTTAGACTACTTATCGAGGACATTTTCAGAACCTAAATGTTGTTGCTATGGCAACTACTGCCGATAGAAATGCTTAGCTTGTGTTTTTTAACCGACGTGACTTCTACACAGCGTTTTTTGGTTTCAGCACGGTTAATTTTCATTGTTCTGGGGAAACAGAGTAAACATCCAAAGAGTTTCAACTGACAAAGATACAAGAAAATCTGTTCATAATTTTTGGAGGAATTCTCGATTTTCGCTTTAGACGCGTGTTACATCAACGCGTATGTATGAAACTCGATGATACTTTCCTGACAGCGAGAAAAAGAAAAATCCTATCTATGTGCCAGTTTTCCCAAACATTCACCGTCTGGAACACGTCCAATGTGCGTTTTCAGATCACTAAAACCCTTGTATTAAGTGACGTCATCAAAATAGAAATTGTTCAAGTTACGGTGCTGCGCGTGCTCACGTTTCTCTTTCTTCGCAAGTGTTGAAAATTAGTCGATAAGTAAAAGCTCATTTTTTCCACTACGGTGAAAATAAAAGTATACCTTAATGTTGTAATACTTATCGAGATGAGTTTTAACTTGTGGTTTCCTCCGCTGCTTTGTAGTGTTCAACGACATTGGCTAAGATCGATAAGGGTTGTTTTTGTCCTCACTCGCGGAGCCTTGCTAGATGGAGGCAGAGACACTATGCCAACAAGCCCTTTTGCTCCGAACTTCTCGAAAACATGAATTGCCACCTCAGGTTATTTATTCAGCAATCGATCTGTTGCTTGATAGCAAATTCAGTGTTTCTTGGATGACAAAGAGTCCCTCGGAACCTTGGAATCATTGACTGTATGACATGTTCTTTTCTCCCAAATCGGTAAACCACAGGAATCCTTTCTTACATTCCGACTCCTACCTAGTACGCATGACAGTAACGCAATATACAACACACTACATCTCTCCTTTCCTCTGAACAATGAGCTTCAATAGGTAAAGCTCAGAAAATGAGACTCAACATGTTACTTTCTATATCTCTTTCAGTCCAAATAATGTTCAAACACGCATGTCTCTTTAAACCATTGATCTAAGCAATGTTCAAGTAAAGTAATTTTTGAAATATTTGGGCACTCGTCTTGTTTTTGCTGATCTGCGAAGTGTAGGCCATTCTATTGGTGCAAGTCCAGGTGGTTCTGCTGGCTCAACTGTAGATGATTCATTGGTTGTAACTACTGGTGATTCAATAGGCCATTTTACAGATCTCTGTTCAGTGACCTGGCCTTTGAATGGCAGCGAGGCTTAAGGTGACCTTGTTTTGATACAGACCTCACTGCTTTTGTTGTGTAAATCAAGTTGTTCTTATGCTAACTAGGTGCATATACATGACAAAACCAGAGAGGTCTGTATCAAAACAAGGTCACCTTCAGCCTCGCTGCCATTCAAAGGCTGGGTCACAGAGCAGACAACTGTAAAATGGTCTATTGTTTCAACTGGTTCAACTGTTTCAGATGTCTCAATGTAAGGTGAAGACTATTCTTTCTCTTGACTTGAAAAAGGTTGTACAACTATGTTGGCCTTTCTTTTGACAGAGTTTGAAAGTTTCATTCCTCCTGATCTGAACACATCCATCCACAACACACTGAAAATTGCGCGACCGTCGATTTGGTGGTCACTCTTAATTTTCATTTTCCAGTTAGTTTTTAGGGGCTCAGGAGGGGATCAGCTAACCGGGTGGCAGGGTTTTGTCGACACCCACATCTTGCAGCGTGGGCCGACGGAAGCGTTGTCTTCGTGAACGGAAAATGAAGGAAATGGAGGTGGGATTTTCGCCATTACGCCACGACAATTGAGTAACAGACTCGTTTAATATTCTTCTTAAGCTCAAGCATCCTCCATTGCATCGTTTGCAGGGAAAGGTCAATGAAAAGTATCTGATAGATGGATTGTTGATTTAATTTAACTGTGGAAGAATCTGATAAGACCAGAGAGGGATGTTAACGTTTGACCAAGTTCTTCATCACAGGGAGAGTGTCCTTTGTTTGTTTCTGATAAAATTCAAAACTTGTATGTTTTAATAGTAATTATATTATTAGGTTGTGATTTTTACAAAACATTTGTTGGAATTTACTATTTTATGTCGAAATGTTCAGGTATAATCTGTTAAACGAGATATTTGCTATGAACTACCGGTGGTTTAATACGAACTACAATTGCAGGACTATTATCAGAGCACTTGTCTTAAAACCTTAGGAAAATTGCCTTGGTGCCCACATATATAAAAAAAAGATTTAACCACACCTGACTAAAACGAGGTTTCTCCTTTCTCCGGCTTGTGGACCAATCTTCCGACCATTCCATGACAAACTGTCGTCCGTGGCTACCACTTCCCGATGGATTTCTTTCGTTGAGATAACACTGGCCCTTTTCGTCAGGCAATGGTTGTTGTTTTTTCCGGTGGTCAGTTGGCTCCTTTGTATGACACTCCAGCAGTTTTCGGTGGTTCATCCCCCTATCGGGAACTCATAGCGAAGCCTCCGACCCATAGAAACTACACCGCGACCACTCTGCGACTTCCTTTTGCGTTACGATCACGACCGTATCTCTACTCTCTCTGATGTCGGTGCGATAAGCCACTGCGAATTTAGGCTCCCCATTTTAATCACGTCAGAAGAACAAGCAAAGAAGTGTATTTCTTAAACACATTTTATAGGTGCTCTTTGATGAAAACGACTTGTTCGGGAAAAAAAGGCATCTGCAGTAAGTGCGCACCTGTTACTCGCGCAGATAAAAGGCCACGACGCCATGTTCAGTTTGTTTTTCTGGTTTTGTTTTAAACACTCGCACGCTCGTGCCATTCGCTTCGCGCGCCAAAAAGCCATATAAAGCCACCTTGAAAGGTCGTAATAAATATAAACTTTTTCAAACTTCAAACCAGCTATTGGTATATATTTACAAATTGTCATGCACGGGGAATGTTTTCATATGTAGTAATAGCTGGGATATTATATTGTTACAATAATATTATATTCTACAATGAACTCTTCATTTTGTAAAAAAAAACTTTCTTTAAAAGTAAACATCGTATTAAGCATAAATAAAATCAACTACAAAAAGTAAAAAAGCTTCTTGGCACAGTTATTGCTGGCTTCGGCTGGAGTTCTCCAGAAACAGCGTTCTCAATACCTTAACAAATTATTTACATGTCGCCTTTGAATATCCAAATCAATGTCCGCATTTATATTTTACCAGCGCACAATTTGCAATTGTCGAGATTTGTTCAGTACGCCAATGACTCTTAAAACATGCTCTAGCTAACATGTGCAATGGCAGCGTTCAATTCAAAATAGAAATAGCGAAAAAATTAGCGGTCGTCGCTCACGTCCTTTAGACTACGCAGAACTCATGTGGCCATTTCACGTTGTTGTTTGGAGGACGTCAAAGAAATGTACTAAAGATTTCCAACGCACGTACACAGCTATTGTTTTGCTTATTAAGGAGGCCTCGAAATCATAGGGTTTCATTTTCCCCAGACTAGTTTTACAAATTCTTTTCCAACTACTATTCGGTTTATCGTTCCAGTTTGAAATTTACCACAGAAATAATGAAACGTCATAGAATATTACATCATATTTTTTTTCCAGAAAACCTGTTGCCATGCAACCATATAACGCATTCAGTTGCATCCCCAAAATCGAAAGATATTGTGTTATTGAGAGATGTACGGGTCCGCAAATGATCCCAGGACCGCAAATGATCCCGACCGGAAATGATCGCCATATTGGACCGCAAATGATCCCGATCACAAAATAAGGAATGGCAGGGAATGGCAGGGAATGGCATGGATTGAGGAATAGGGTGGATAGGGAATTGGCGTACGTGAATACCGATATTTTTATTTAAGCCATCTTATAATTATAACGGCTCACAACTTGCTTCTTTTTTAATACTTTTCGACTAAATTTTGTTGCTAACTACGATGTTTAATATGAAATGCAC
>JAHPZR010019429.1:0-13888 GCA_019787425.1 Platygyra sinensis
ATTGCCATAAAAATAGATAATGTATCCAAAGACAAGCTCCCCAACACTCTCAAAAATAAGTCTTTTGTCGATTATTCCAATCTAATCGAAAGAAAGACTTGGCATTTGAAGTTAATCAAGGTTTTACAATCAAATCACGTAGAAACGGAAAGCAGGGTGTAAGTTTAGACTGAAGTTAAACCATGTTTTACATCAGTCGTAAAACGCCTTGCAAGGTCCGTAACTAATCAGATTTATGACCGCGCAGAACGCTCACCCGTCATTCTAGTTATGTAAGATAAGTTCCGTGTTCTTAAGGTGACTCTATATAGTATTACATATGCCTAAATAATTTCTCCCTTGGCAAATGTTTATCACATAGCGCTCGGTAGAAGGTCAATAATAAAAACTTTCAGCCTTAGACTACTTATCGAGGACATTTTTAGAACCTAAATGTTGTTGCTATGGCAACTACTGCCGATAAAAATGCTTAGCTTGTGTTTTTTTAACCGACGTGACTTCTACACAGCGTTTTTTGGTTTCAGCACGGTTAATTTTCATTGTTCTGGGGAAACAAAGTAAACATCCAAGGAGTTTTCAACTGACAAAGATACAAGAAAATCTGTTCATAATTTTTGGAGGAATTCTCGATTTTCGCTTTAGACGCGTATTACATCAACGTATGTATAAAACTTGATGATACTTTCCTGACAGCGACAAAAAGAAAAATCCTATCTATGTGCCAGTTTCCCCAAACATTTACCGTCTGGAACACGTCCAATGTGCGTTTTCAGATCACTAAAACCCTTGTTTTAAGTGACGTCATCAAAATAGAAATTGTTCAAGTTACGGTGCTGCGCGTGCTCACGTTTCTCTTTCTTCGCAAGTGTTGAAAATAAGTCGATAAGTAAAAGCTCATTTTTTCCACTACGGTGAAAATAAAAGTATACCTTAGTGTTTTAATACTTATCGAGATGAGTTTTAACTTGTGGTTTCCTCCGCTGCTTTGTAGTGTTCAACGACATTGGCTAAGATCGATAAGGGTTGTTTTTGTCCTCACTCGCGGAGCCTTGCTAGGTGGAGGCAGAGACACTATGCCAACAAGCCCTTTTGCTCTGAACTTCTCGAAAACATGAATTGCCACCTCAGGTTATTTATTCAGCAATCGATCTGTTGCTTGATAGAAAATTCAGTGTTTGTTGGATGACAAGAGTTCTCGGAACCTTGGAATTATTGACTGTATGACATGTTCTTTTCTCCCAAATCGGTAAACCACAGCAATCCTTTCTTACATTCCGACTCCTACCTAGTACGCATGACAGTAACGCAATATACAACACACTACATCTCTCCTTTCCTCTGAACAATGAGCTTCAATAGGTAAAGCTCAGAAAATGAGACTCAACATGTTACTTTTTATATCTCTATCAGTCCAAATAATGTTCAAACACGCATGTCTCTTTAAACCATTGATCTAAGCAATGTTCAAGTAAAGTAATTTTTGAAATATTTGGGCACTCGTCTTGTTTTTGTTGATCTGCGAAGTGTAGGCCATTCTATTGGTGCAAGTCCAGGTGGTTCTGCTGGCTCAACTGTAGATGATTCATTGGTTGTAACTACTGGTGATTCAATAGGCCATTTTACAGATCTCCGTTCAGTAACCTGGCCTTTGAATGGCAGCGAGGCTTAAGGTGTCCTTGTTTTGATACAGACCTCACTGCTTTTGTTGTGTAAATCAAGTTGTTCTTATGCTAACTAGGTGCATATACATGACAAAACCAGAGAGGTCTGTAACAAAACAAGGTCACCTTCAGCTTCGCGGCCATTCAAAGGCTGGGTCACAGAGCAGACAACTGTAAAATGGTCTATTGTTTCAACTGGTTCAACCGTTTCAGATGTCTCAATGTAAGGTGAAAACTATTCTTTCTCATGACTTGAAAAAGGTTGTACAACTATGTTGGCCTTTCTTTTGACAGAGTTTGAAAGTTTCATTCCTCCTGATCTGAACACATCCATCCACAGCACACTGAAAATTGCGCGACCGTCGATTTGGTGGTCACTCTTAATTTTCATTTTCCAGTTAGTTTTTAGGGGCTCAGGAGGGGATCACCTAACCGGGTGGCAGGGTTTTGTCGACACCCACATCTTGCAGCGTGGGCCGACGGAAGCGATGTCTTCGTAAACGGAAAATGAAGGAAATGGAGGTGGGATTTTCGCCATTACGCCACGACAATTGAGTGACAGACTCGTTTAATATTCTTCTTAAAGCTCAAGCATCCTCCATTGCATCGTTTGCAGGGAAAGGTCAATGAAAGTATCTGATAGATGGATTGTTGATTTAATTTAACTGTGGAACAATCCGATAAGAACAGAGAGGGATGTTAACGTTTGACCAAGTTCTTTATCACAGGGAGAGTGTCAGAAAAATGTTTCTTCTCCGTGCAACCGCTTTACAGTGCAGACAATATTTCAATGAGCTTCTCAAAATATCCAAGTACATAATTCTACTTCTATGTGAAATGCAATTTTTTTGCTTTGTTTGTTTCTGATAAAAATTCAAAACTTGTATGTTTTAATAGTAATTATATTATTAGGTTGTGATTTTTACAAAACATTTGTTGGAATTTTACTATTTTATGTCGAAATGTTCAGGTATAATCTGTTAACGAGATAATTTGCTATGAACTACCTGTAGTATAATACGAACTACAAATTGAGGACTATTTCAGAGCACTTGTCTTAAAACCTTAGGAAAATTGCTTGGTGCCACATATATAAAAAAAAGATTTAACCACACCTGACTAAAACGGGTTTTCTCCTTTCTCCGGTTGTGGACCAATCTTCGACCATTCCTGCAAACTGTCGTCCGTGCTACCACTTCCAATGGATTTCTTTCGTGAGAACACTTGCCCTTTTCGTCAGGCAATGGTTGTTGTTTTTCCGGTGTCAGTTGCTCCTTTGTAGACACTCCAGCAGTTTTCGGTGTTTCATCCCCCAGGGAACTCATAGCGAAGCCTCCGACCATAGAAACTACACCGCGACCACTCTGCGACTTCCTTTGCGTACGATCACGACCGTCTACTCTCTCTGATGTCGGTGCGATAAGCACTGCGAATTTGGCTCCTCATTTTAATCACGTCAGAAGAACAAGAAAGAAGTGTATTTTTAAACACATTTTTAGGTGTCTTTTGATGAACACTTGTTCGGGAAAAAAGGATAGCAGTAAGTGGAACGTGTCTCGCAATAAAAGCCACGACGCCATGTTCAGTTTGTTTTTTCTTTTGTTTTAAATACTCGCACGCTCGTGCCATTCGCTTCGCGCGCCAAAAAGCCATATAAAGCCACCTTGAAAGGTCGTAATAAATATAAACTTTTTCAAACTTCAAACACAGCTATTGTTATATATTTACAAATTGTCATGCACGGGGAATGTTTCATATGTAGTAATAGCTGGGATATATATTGTTACAATAATATTATATTCTACAATGAACTCTTCATTTTGTAAAAAAAACTTTCTTTAAAAGTAAACATCGTATTAAGCATAAATAAAATCAACTACAAAAAGTAAAAAAGCTTCTTGGCACAGTATTGCTGGCTTCGGCTGGAGTTCTCCAGAAACAGCGTTCTCAATACCTTAACAAATATTTACATGTCGCCTTTGAATATCCAAATCAATGTCCGCATTTATATTTTACCAGCGAAATTTGCAATTGTCGAGATTTGTTCAGTACGCCAATGACTCTTAAAACATGCTCTAGCTAAATGTGCAATGGCAGCGTTCAATTCAAATAGAAATAGGAAAAATTAGCGGTCGTCGCTCACGTCCTTTAGACTACGCAGAACTCATGTGGCCATTTCACGTTGTTGTTTTGAGGACGTCAAAGAAATGTACTAAAGATTTCCAACGCACGTACACAGCTATTGTTTTGCTTATTAAGGAGGCTCGAAATCATAGGGTTTTCATTTTCCCCAGACTAGTTTTACAAATTCTTTTCCAACTACTATTCGGTTTATCGTTCCAGTTTGAAATTTACCACAGAAATAAATGAAACGTCATAGAATAATTACATCATATTTTTTTTTCCAGAAAACCTGTTGCCATGCAACCATATAACGCATTCAGTTGCATCCCCAAAATCGAAAGATATTGTGTTATTGAGAGATGTACGGGTCCGCAAATGATCCCAGGACCGCAAATGATCCCGGACCGGAAATGATCGCCATATTGGACCGCAAATGATCCCGATCAAAAATAAGGAATGGCAGGGAATGGCAGGGAATGGCATGGATTGAGGAATAGGGTGGATAGGGAATTGGCGTACGTGAATACCGATATTTTTATTTAAGCCATCTTATAATTATAACGGCTCACAACTTGCTTCTTTTTTAATACTTTCGACTAAATTTTGTTGCTAACTACGATGTTTAATATGAAATGCACCACTCAATCAATCATCAAAACACGGCTTGGCTTGCATTTCTTTGCAATTCTCTATAAAATTATGATCAGTGCAACATACACTACATATCCTCTTTTGTTATTAACACTGATATTTCGGTGTTATAGTTAAATAACATTTTATCAGCCATTAACGCCACTCGTCTTAAGTTTTAAACTAAAACTCATGATCTAACCATGAAGAACTGTGACAGATGACGCTGTCACCTGAGTAGACTTCCAAAGCTACAACACTTCATCACTCTGTAAAACACCTAGCGTGTAGCACTTTTTTCTTGGTCGTATTTTTGCTTTAATTCCTCGGGAATGACTACTTGAGTATTCTAAGAAGCCAAAATTCCTAGTTATAGTTATGAAGTTTCAGCTTCATGACCAAACAAGGCAAAGGCTTGCGCTTCGTTTTGACAATTAGCTGTTTGTTAGGTGCTTGACTACTATTTGCTACCGGTATTTCGACAATGTTTACGAGTATGTGTATTTCTTAGACTTCTAAATCAATAGATCGTTTTTCATATGACGTGTTTTTATCCTCATCAGGCATAAGAGGCGGTATATTTAGTTTAGTAAAATCCAACTTGTGGTCTATTATCAATGCTGCGTTCTGACTGGTTGAGCTACTAGTAGGCTATTTGTTATAGCCCACTAGTAGCGAAAAGCGCCGGCTTTGAGAACCAAAACATGGAAGCTGAATCGCTTTAACTAGCGAAAGATGTTTTGTCTCGATAGTTTTTTTGACAACTAGTTGGATTTTACTAAAACAATTATTCCTCTCACCCTCATGGCCTCTGGAAGAAAGCAATAAAAGGGGGTCACTTGTAACCCTGAGAAAGGGACCCTAAATCGGGTACTAGGCTGCTGGGCCAACAGCCATCTGGTCCTGTCAAAAGAGCAGCGGCAGACAAGACCTTGCAGAGTCTAAAATTTGAGACTGCGTGCTATCCAAATCGAAAAGCAGCGCCTGAATGACTAATGGCTTTGTAAAATTGTTTTATGTATTAGGTAACCATTGAGAGGGTATCGAAATCAAGAGAAAAAGGAATAAGAAAAAGATATGACATCACCCGGGTGGAAAAAGACAGGAACATCGACACCAAGGCTCTCATGGTTGAGAATCCTCAGGGGCAAAGCCCAACCGAGCAGGGGTGTTTCTAGTCCGGTACCAGACCTTTGCCCGACACCCCCGTGTCGAGTCCAGCGGAAAAGAAAAGGAAGAGATAAGAAGAGATACTGAGGAAGAGCTTGTGACCTACTGTAAAAACGAACTTTGCAGACAAAGAAAATTATAATTTTGCATATAATGAAGGCTTTGATAAGGTTCGCAAAGGAAAGCGAAAAACGATTTTTTAAAAAATGTTTCTATTTAACGCTGAAAATAAAATAATGTTACTACCGAAGAGTAGAAAAAGTTAAAGTGCAGCGTGTCGTGCAGGTGGAAACAAATCCTCTGGGGATAATCAATTGAATAAATAAAACCCTGTAAAAAAATTTTTTACTGTGCGTATCAGTGTAAAAAACAATAAAAAAGTACTCACTTTGAGAAGAATAAACTCTTGGAAGGAAAATACTCTTGAAACAGAATTCTGTGACGAAAACCCCTTAAATAAAACTGAACTTGAAGACCTTGACCGTGAAAAATAAATTGATTTGATGCCACGATTGCGCCATGATTGCGTGATTAGTAATGACGTAGCAAAAGGGCTCGAAAAGGACGATGGGTATAGTACGAAAAAGTTCATTCCAAGAAATGGCGATGTGTGTCAGAAAACCGTTGCAAGGCAGGAATTTAGGCTGTGATAAACCATTTTCTAATAGCAGATGTGATTTCCATAATGTGCAAGGGATAAAACAAAAGCTAAGCTCGAAGGAATTGTCAACGAGGAGAGAAACGTAATAATATTTGGAAGTGAAACCGGACGAATTCGATGGAAACAAGATAGTGACTGTGTTAACGGTAAGTGGAAAGACTTTCAAATCAATGATTTATCGTTCTAAAAACATACAAGTTACTGATAACTCTTAAATGTAGAAATATGGGGTAGGAATGATTTTAAACGCAATTTTTCAGTAATCGCAAGCAAAATCTTTGTCGCAGAGTAAATCAGGTATAACTGTTTGGTGCCCATCTACTAATTCTTCACTTCAAATTTATATTTTCAAATCCATCAAATCTTCAACATTTCACATTTTCCTCAACTTAACCTATTCTTTAGGAAAAAAATATCTCTTTCCCAAAATGCCCAAAAACGATCCAAAAATTTACACAAAACCGCCAAACAGTGGTTATGTTTATAAGCATAGAGATTTAGCGTTGCTTGAAACGTGGAGGCCGTGTTAAGCGACGTCAAAAAAGCCTTGACGTGTACCCCCGTAATAAAATACTTCACCCTATGCAAATTTATAAGCGTCAAGTTAAATATATTTTAAATTAGACAACTCCTTCAAAGTATAGCTAGAAACATTCTTTAATTCACCTGAGTGTTACTTAAATACCATTAGCTGGTTACTTTTAATTTTAACCTTTATGGGTAAGTGAAAAGGTCAGGCTTTCGTTTTTCCTGGTTTTGAATTGAAATGACTAAGAGTGTTGGTCTCTCTCCTTGATAAGGCACAGTCCCGATTACAGATTTAACCCTAGCATAGTACACTTCCATTGTCTCCTGAGACTGGGATGTCGAAAAGTTCCCCTTACGGACCTTGCCTTCTCCATGCGATTGGATCCTTGTTTCTTTGCCCTTCGATTAATGACCCGGGTTTGAAGCGCGAGTGGAATAATTTGGTTTTTATTGAAACGCCCACAATATAAAGAAGACTTAAATAAAATAAAACAAAATGAAATGAAATGACATGAAATAAAAGGAAAGGAAAGGAAGGAAGAAAAGAAAAGAAAAGGAAAGGAAAATAAAGGAAAGGAAAGGAAAGGAAAGGAAAGGAAGGGAAGGGAAGGGAAGGGAAGGAAAGGGAAGGGAAGGGAAGGGAAGGGAAGGGAAGGGAAGGGAAGGGAAAGGAAAGGAAAGGAATGGAAAGGAAAGGAAAGGAAGGGAAGGGAAGGGAAGGGAAGGAAAGGGAAGGGAAGGGAAGGGAAGGGAAGGGAAAGGAAAGGAAAGGAAAGGAAAGGAAAGGAAAGGAAAGAAAAGGAAAGGGAAGGAAAGGAAACCCATGAGGCCGAAGGCCGAAGGCCGAATGGGCTATAGACTCAGAGGCCATGAGGGTGAGAGGAATAATTGTTTTAGTAAAATCCAACTAGTTTGTCAAAAAACTATCGAGACAAAACATCTTTCGCTAGTTAAAGCGATTCAGCTTCCATTGTTTTGGTTCTCAAAGCCGGCGCTTTTCGCTACTAGTGGGCTATAACAAATAGCCTACTAGTAGCTCAACCAGTCAGAACGCAGCATTGATAATAGACCACAAGTTGGATTTTACTAACTAAATATACCGCCTCTTATGCCTGATGAGGATAAAAAACACGTCATATGAAAACGATCTATTGATTTAGAAGTCTAAGAAATACACATACTCGTAAACATTGTCGAAATACCGGTAGCAATAGTAGTCAAGCACCTAACAAACAGCTAATTGTCAAAACGAAGCGCAAGCCTTTGCCTTGTTTGGTCATGAAGCTGAACTTCATAACTATAACTAGGAATTTTGGCTTCTTAGAATACTCAAGTAGTCATTCCCGAGGAATTAAAGCAAAAATACGACCAAGAAAAAAGTGCTACACGCTAGGTGTTTTACAGAGTGATGAAGTGTTGTAGCTTTGGAAGTCTACTCAGGTGACAGCGTCATCTGTCACAGTTCTTCATGGTTAGATCATGAGTTTTAGTTTAAAACTTAAGACGAGTGGCGTTAATGGCTGATAAAATGTTATTTAACTATAACACCGAAATATCAGTGTTAATAACAAAAGAGGATATGTAGTGTATGTTGCACTGATCATAATTTTATAGAGAATTGCAAAGAAATGCAAGCCAAGCCGTGTTTTGATGATTGATTGAGTGGTGCATTTCATATTAAACATCGTAGTTAGCAACAAAATTTAGTCGAAAGTATTAAAAAAGAAGCAAGTTGTGAGCCGTTATAATTATAAGATGGCTTAAATAAAAATATCGGTATTCACGTACGCCAATTCCCTATCCACCCTATTCCTCAATCCATGCCATTCCCTGCCATTCCCTGCCATTCCTTATTTTTTGATCGGGATCATTTGCGGTCCAATATGGCGATCATTTCCGGTCCGGGATCATTTGCGGTCCTGGGATCATTTGCGGACCCGTACATCTCTCAATAACACAATATCTTTCGATTTTGGGGATGCAACTGAATGCGTTATATGGTTGCATGGCAACAGGTTTTCTGGAAAAAAAAATATGATGTAATTATTCTATGACGTTTCATTTATTTCTGTGGTAAATTTCAAACTGGAACGATAAACCGAATAGTAGTTGGAAAAGAATTTGTAAAACTAGTCTGGGGAAAATGAAAACCCTATGATTTCGAGCCTCCTTAATAAGCAAAACAATAGCTGTGTACGTGCGTTGGAAATCTTTAGTACATTTCTTTGACGTCCTCAAAACAACAACGTGAAATGGCCACATGAGTTCTGCGTAGTCTAAAGGACGTGAGCGACGACCGCTAATTTTTCCTATTTCTATTTTGAATTGAACGCTGCCATTGCACATTTAGCTAGAGCATGTTTTAAGAGTCATTGGCGTACTGAACAAATCTCGACAATTGCAAATTTCGCTGGTAAAATATAAATGCGGACATTGATTTGGATATTCAAAGGCGACATGTAAATATTTGTTAAGGTATTGAGAACGCTGTTTCTGGAGAACTCCAGCCGAAGCCAGCAATACTGTGCCAAGAAGCTTTTTTACTTTTTGTAGTTGATTTTATTTATGCTTAATACGATGTTTACTTTTAAAGAAAGTTTTTTTTACAAAATGAAGAGTTCATTGTAGAATATAATATTATTGTAACAATATATATCCCAGCTATTACTACATATGAAACATTCCCCGTGCATGACAATTTGTAAATATATAACAATAGCTGTGTTTGAAGTTTGAAAAAGTTTATATTTATTACGACCTTTCAAGGTGGCTTTATATGGCTTTTTGGCGCGCGAAGCGAATGGCACGAGCGTGCGAGTATTTAAAACAAAAGAAAAAACAAACTGAACATGGCGTCGTGGCTTTTATTGCGAGACACGTTCCACTTACTGCTATCCTTTTTTCCCGAACAAGTGTTCATCAAAAGACACCTAAAAATGTGTTTAAAAATACACTTCTTTCTTGTTCTTCTGACGTGATTAAAATGAGGAGCCAAATTCGCAGTGCTTATCGCACCGACATCAGAGAGAGTAGACGGTCGTGATCGTACGCAAAGGAAGTCGCAGAGTGGTCGCGGTGTAGTTTCTATGGTCGGAGGCTTCGCTATGAGTTCCCTGGGGGATGAAACACCGAAAACTGCTGGAGTGTCTACAAAGGAGCAACTGACACCGGAAAAACAACAACCATTGCCTGACGAAAAGGGCAAGTGTTCTCACGAAAGAAATCCATTGGAAGTGGTAGCACGGACGACAGTTTGCAGGAATGGTCGAAGATTGGTCCACAACCGGAGAAAGGAGAAAACCCGTTTTAGTCAGGTGTGGTTAAATCTTTTTTTATATATGTGGCACCAAGCAATTTTCCTAAGGTTTTAAGACAAGTGCTCTGAAATAGTCCTCAATTTGTAGTTCGTATTATACTACAGGTAGTTCATAGCAAATTATCTCGTTAACAGATTATACCTGAACATTTCGACATAAAATAGTAAAATTCCAACAAATGTTTTGTAAAAATCACAACCTAATAATATAATTACTATTAAAACATACAAGTTTTGAATTTTTATCAGAAACAAACAAAGCAAAAAAATTGCATTTCACATAGAAGTAGAATTATGTACTTGGATATTTTGAGAAGCTCATTGAAATATTGTCTGCACTGTAAAGCGGTTGCACGGAGAAGAAACATTTTTCTGACACTCTCCCTGTGATAAAGAACTTGGTCAAACGTTAACATCCCTCTCTGTTCTTATCGGATTGTTCCACAGTTAAATTAAATCAACAATCCATCTATCAGATACTTTTCATTGACCTTTCCCTGCAAACGATGCAATGGAGGATGCTTGAGCTTTAAGAAGAATATTAAACGAGTCTGTCACTCAATTGTCGTGGCGTAATGGCGAAAATCCCACCTCCATTTCCTTCATTTTCCGTTTACGAAGACATCGCTTCCGTCGGCCCACGCTGCAAGATGTGGGTGTCGACAAAACCCTGCCACCCGGTTAGGTGATCCCCTCCTGAGCCCCTAAAAACTAACTGGAAAATGAAAATTAAGAGTGACCACCAAATCGACGGTCGCGCAATTTTCAGTGTGCTGTGGATGGATGTGTTCAGATCAGGAGGAATGAAACTTTCAAACTCTGTCAAAAGAAAGGCCAACATAGTTGTACAACCTTTTTCAAGTCATGAGAAAGAATAGTTTTCACCTTACATTGAGACATCTGAAACGGTTGAACCAGTTGAAACAATAGACCATTTTACAGTTGTCTGCTCTGTGACCCAGCCTTTGAATGGCCGCGAAGCTGAAGGTGACCTTGTTTTGTTACAGACCTCTCTGGTTTTGTCATGTATATGCACCTAGTTAGCATAAGAACAACTTGATTTACACAACAAAAGCAGTGAGGTCTGTATCAAAACAAGGACACCTTAAGCCTCGCTGCCATTCAAAGGCCAGGTTACTGAACGGAGATCTGTAAAATGGCCTATTGAATCACCAGTAGTTACAACCAATGAATCATCTACAGTTGAGCCAGCAGAACCACCTGGACTTGCACCAATAGAATGGCCTACACTTCGCAGATCAACAAAAACAAGACGAGTGCCCAAATATTTCAAAAATTACTTTACTTGAACATTGCTTAGATCAATGGTTTAAAGAGACATGCGTGTTTGAACATTATTTGGACTGATAGAGATATAAAAAGTAACATGTTGAGTCTCATTTTCTGAGCTTTACCTATTGAAGCTCATTGTTCAGAGGAAAGGAGAGATGTAGTGTGTTGTATATTGCGTTACTGTCATGCGTACTAGGTAGGAGTCGGAATGTAAGAAAGGATTGCTGTGGTTTACCGATTTGGGAGAAAAGAACATGTCATACAGTCAATAATTCCAAGGTTCCGAGAACTCTTGTCATCCAACAAACACTGAATTTTCTATCAAGCAACAGATCGATTGCTGAATAAATAACCTGAGGTGGCAATTCATGTTTTCGAGAAGTTCAGAGCAAAAGGGCTTGTTGGCATAGTGTCTCTGCCTCCACCTAGCAAGGCTCCGCGAGTGAGGACAAAAACAACCCTTATCGATCTTAGCCAATGTCGTTGAACACTACAAAGCAGCGGAGGAAACCACAAGTTAAAACTCATCTCGATAAGTATTAAAACACTAAGGTATACTTTTATTTTCACCGTAGTGGAAAAAATGAGCTTTTACTTATCGACTTATTTTCAACACTTGCGAAGAAAGAGAAACGTGAGCACGCGCAGCACCGTAACTTGAACAATTTCTATTTTGATGACGTCACTTAAAACAAGGGTTTTAGTGATCTGAAAACGCACATTGGACGTGTTCCAGACGGTAAATGTTTGGGGAAACTGGCACATAGATAGGATTTTTCTTTTTGTCGCTGTCAGGAAAGTATCATCAAGTTTTATACATACGTTGATGTAATACGCGTCTAAAGCGAAAATCGAGAATTCCTCCAAAAATTATGAACAGATTTTCTTGTATCTTTGTCAGTTGAAACTCCTTGGATGTTTACTTTGTTTCCCCAGAACAATGAAAATTAACCGTGCTGAAACCAAAAAACGCTGTGTAGAAGTCACGTCGGTTAAAAAAACACAAGCTAAGCATTTTTATCGGCAGTAGTTGCCATAGCAACAACATTTAGGTTCTAAAAATGTCCTCGATAAGTAGTCTAAGGCTGAAAGTTTTTATTATTGACCTTCTACCGAGCGCTATGTGATAAACATTTGCCAAGGGAGAAATTATTTAGGCATATGTAATACTATATAGAGTCACCTTAAGAACACGGAACTTATCTTACATAACTTAGAATGACGGGTGAGCGTTCTGCGCGGTCATAAATCTGATTAGTTACGGACCTTGCAAGGCGTTTTACGACTGATGTAAAACATGGTTTAACTTCAGTCTAAACTTACACCCTGCTTTCCGTTTCTACGTGATTTGATTGTAAAACCTTGATTAACTTCAAATGCCAAGTCTTTCTTTCGATTAGATTGGAATAATCGACAAAAGACTTATTTTTGAGAGTGTTGGGGAGCTTGTCTTTGGATACATTATCTATTTTTATGGCAATCGCACTGTTGCATCCCTCTTTAACGTTTTTATAAATAGCTTGGTCTAACTCATATTTGCAAAACTTGCTCGTGAAAAAATTCTTGGATACCACCGCTATTGTGTTTCTACTTTTTTGGACACTGTCAGTCATGTTTTCCACAAAAGGTTTCCCAGGCTCAAAATCTCTGTAATGGACGCAGCATTTCAAGCCATGTTTCACTTCAAGGATAGGAAGAAGGGTTTCATCCACCAGCTCTGGTCTTTATTGTTGAATATTATAAAAGCGTCGTAACAAAAGTCTGAAAATAAAATATTCATTAATTTCTTCATATAATGTTTTTTAAGAGAGATTTTAATGGTTCCGCGCATGTACAAGAGGATATGGTGAGAGCAATAAGTAACATTTCCTCTTTTTTTCTGAACCTCATGCAGCTGAGCAATCTCTCAAGGACTGCACCCATAAATAACACGTAAACTCAGGGAGATCAGTCAAGAATTTACGCAGAAAAAAAAATGGGGAACTTATAGCATTACCATCAAATTTATCCGATCCAAAAGGTTTAGTCTGGTCTGGACTCGATCGCACACCACTGAGTTATCTACTCGAACCTGGGGCCCGTTTCTCGAAAGACCCGGTAACTTTAACGGGCCCGAAATCAGATTTTTAAATCAAAATCTCAAGAAAGGTAGGATGTGTTCTGACCTCTAATAAAGTTCATTTTGTTTATTTAGCTGATAACTTTCCTGTACAATAATCAAAACTTTTGAAACCCCCATCTGGAATGGAAAATTAAACAACTTAACGGACCCGGTAATTACCGGGAGCTTCGAGAAACGGGCCCCTGATCGGTTAATAAACCATGGAATGGAGCTAGTGGTGCGAGGGGTTCCGCGGAATACACACAGGGAATATAGGCTCCGTTGCTGCGTTTATGCTACTGACAATTGTGAATAGGATTAATCATGTAACAAAGTTATGCGCATTACGATAACATACGTTAAGAGACCATACCTCTTTCACTATATATTTAATTTGTACTAAG
>JAHPZR010019430.1:0-29573 GCA_019787425.1 Platygyra sinensis
GTTCCGTGTTCTTAAGGTGACTCTATATAGTATTACATATGCCTAAATAATTTCTCCCTTGGCAAATGTTTATCACATAGCGCTCGGTAGAAGGTCAATAATAAAAACTTTCAGCCTTAGACTACTTATCGAGGACATTTTTAGAACCTAAATGTTGTTGCTATGGCAACTACTGCCGATAAAAATGCTTAGCTTGTGTTTTTTAACCGACGTGACTTCTACACAGCGTTTTTTGGTTTCAGCACGGTTAATTTTCATTGTTCTGGGGAAACAAAGTAAACATCCAAGGAGTTTCAACTGACAAAGATACAAGAAAATCTGTTCATAATTTTTGGAGGAATTCTCGATTTTCGCTTTAGACGCGTATTACATCAACGTATGTATAAAACTTGATGATACTTTCCTGACAGCGACAAAAAGAAAAATCCTATCTATGTGCCAGTTTCCCCAAACATTTACCGTCTGGAACACGTCCAATGTGCGTTTTCAGATCACTAAAACCCTTGTTTTAAGTGACGTCATCAAAATAGAAATTGTTCAAGTTACGGTGCTGCGCGTGCTCACGTTTCTCTTTCTTCGCAAGTGTTGAAAATAAGTCGATAAGTAAAAGCTCATTTTTTCCACTACGGTGAAAATAAAAGTATACCTTAGTGTTTTAATACTTATCGAGATGAGTTTTAACTTGTGGTTTCCTCCGCTGCTTTGTAGTGTTCAACGACATTGGCTAAGATCGATAAGGGTTGTTTTTGTCCTCACTCGCGGAGCCTTGCTAGGTGGAGGCAGAGACACTATGCCAACAAGCCCTTTTGCTCTGAACTTCTCGAAAACATGAATTGCCACCTCAGGTTATTTATTCAGCAATCGATCTGTTGCTTGATAGAAAATTCAGTGTTTGTTGGATGACAAAGAGTTCTCGGAACCTTGGAATTATTGACTGTATGACATGTTCTTTTCTCCCAAATCGGTAAACCACAGCAATCCTTTCTTACATTCCGACTCCTACCTAGTACGCATGACAGTAACGCAATATACAACACACTACATCTCTCCTTTCCTCTGAACAATGAGCTTCAATAGGTAAAGCTCAGAAAATGAGACTCAACATGTTACTTTTTATATCTCTATCAGTCCAAATAATGTTCAAACACGCATGTCTCTTTAAACCATTGATCTAAGCAATGTTCAAGTAAAGTAATTTTTGAAATATTTGGGCACTCGTCTTGTTTTTGTTGATCTGCGAAGTGTAGGCCATTCTATTGGTGCAAGTCCAGGTGGTTCTGCTGGCTCAACTGTAGATGATTCATTGGTTGTAACTACTGGTGATTCAATAGGCCATTTTACAGATCTCCGTTCAGTAACCTGGCCTTTGAATGGCAGCGAGGCTTAAGGTGTCCTTGTTTTGATACAGACCTCACTGCTTTTGTTGTGTAAATCAAGTTGTTCTTATGCTAACTAGGTGCATATACATGACAAAACCAGAGAGGTCTGTAACAAAACAAGGTCACCTTCAGCTTCGCGGCCATTCAAAGGCTGGGTCACAGAGCAGACAACTGTAAAATGGTCTATTGTTTCAACTGGTTCAACCGTTTCAGATGTCTCAATGTAAGGTGAAAACTATTCTTTCTCATGACTTGAAAAAGGTTGTACAACTATGTTGGCCTTTCTTTTGACAGAGTTTGAAAGTTTCATTCCTCCTGATCTGAACACATCCATCCACAGCACACTGAAAATTGCGCGACCGTCGATTTGGTGGTCACTCTTAATTTTCATTTTCCAGTTAGTTTTTAGGGGCTCAGGAGGGGATCACCTAACCGGGTGGCAGGGTTTTGTCGACACCCACATCTTGCAGCGTGGGCCGACGGAAGCGATGTCTTCGTAAACGGAAAATGAAGGAAATGGAGGTGGGATTTTCGCCATTACGCCACGACAATTGAGTGACAGACTCGTTTAATATTCTTCTTAAAGCTCAAGCATCCTCCATTGCATCGTTTGCAGGGAAAGGTCAATGAAAAGTATCTGATAGATGGATTGTTGATTTAATTTAACTGTGGAACAATCCGATAAGAACAGAGAGGGATGTTAACGTTTGACCAAGTTCTTTATCACAGGGAGAGTGTCAGAAAAATGTTTCTTCTCCGTGCAACCGCTTTACAGTGCAGACAATATTTCAATGAGCTTCTCAAAATATCCAAGTACATAATTCTACTTCTATGTGAAATGCAATTTTTTTGCTTTGTTTGTTTCTGATAAAAATTCAAAACTTGTATGTTTTAATAGTAATTATATTATTAGGTTGTGATTTTTACAAAACATTTGTTGGAATTTTACTATTTTATGTCGAAATGTTCAGGTATAATCTGTTAACGAGATAATTTGCTATGAACTACCTGTAGTATAATACGAACTACAAATTGAGGACTATTTCAGAGCACTTGTCTTAAAACCTTAGGAAAATTGCTTGGTGCCACATATATAAAAAAAAGATTTAACCACACCTGACTAAAACGGGTTTCTCCTTTCTCCGGTTGTGGACCAATCTTCGACCATTCCTGCAAACTGTCGTCCGTGCTACCACTTCCAATGGATTTCTTTCGTGAGAACACTTGCCCTTTTCGTCAGGCAATGGTTGTTGTTTTTCCGGTGTCAGTTGCTCCTTTGTAGACACTCCAGCAGTTTTCGGTGTTTCATCCCCCAGGGAACTCATAGCGAAGCCTCCGACCATAGAAACTACACCGCGACCACTCTGCGACTTCCTTTGCGTACGATCACGACCGTCTACTCTCTCTGATGTCGGTGCGATAAGCACTGCGAATTTGGCTCCTCATTTTAATCACGTCAGAAGAACAAGAAAGAAGTGTATTTTTAAACACATTTTTAGGTGTCTTTTGATGAACACTTGTTCGGGAAAAAAAGGATAGCAGTAAGTGGAACGTGTCTCGCAATAAAAGCCACGACGCCATGTTCAGTTTGTTTTTTCTTTTGTTTTAAATACTCGCACGCTCGTGCCATTCGCTTCGCGCGCCAAAAAGCCATATAAAGCCACCTTGAAAGGTCGTAATAAATATAAACTTTTTCAAACTTCAAACACAGCTATTGTTATATATTTACAAATTGTCATGCACGGGGAATGTTTCATATGTAGTAATAGCTGGGATATATATTGTTACAATAATATTATATTCTACAATGAACTCTTCATTTTGTAAAAAAAACTTTCTTTAAAAGTAAACATCGTATTAAGCATAAATAAAATCAACTACAAAAAGTAAAAAAGCTTCTTGGCACAGTATTGCTGGCTTCGGCTGGAGTTCTCCAGAAACAGCGTTCTCAATACCTTAACAAATATTTACATGTCGCCTTTGAATATCCAAATCAATGTCCGCATTTATATTTTACCAGCGAAATTTGCAATTGTCGAGATTTGTTCAGTACGCCAATGACTCTTAAAACATGCTCTAGCTAAATGTGCAATGGCAGCGTTCAATTCAAAATAGAAATAGGAAAAATTAGCGGTCGTCGCTCACGTCCTTTAGACTACGCAGAACTCATGTGGCCATTTCACGTTGTTGTTTTGAGGACGTCAAAGAAATGTACTAAAGATTTCCAACGCACGTACACAGCTATTGTTTTGCTTATTAAGGAGGCTCGAAATCATAGGGTTTTCATTTTCCCCAGACTAGTTTTACAAATTCTTTTCCAACTACTATTCGGTTTATCGTTCCAGTTTGAAATTTACCACAGAAATAAATGAAACGTCATAGAATAATTACATCATATTTTTTTTTCCAGAAAACCTGTTGCCATGCAACCATATAACGCATTCAGTTGCATCCCCAAAATCGAAAGATATTGTGTTATTGAGAGATGTACGGGTCCGCAAATGATCCCAGGACCGCAAATGATCCCGGACCGGAAATGATCGCCATATTGGACCGCAAATGATCCCGATCAAAAAATAAGGAATGGCAGGGAATGGCAGGGAATGGCATGGATTGAGGAATAGGGTGGATAGGGAATTGGCGTACGTGAATACCGATATTTTTATTTAAGCCATCTTATAATTATAACGGCTCACAACTTGCTTCTTTTTTAATACTTTCGACTAAATTTTGTTGCTAACTACGATGTTTAATATGAAATGCACCACTCAATCAATCATCAAAACACGGCTTGGCTTGCATTTCTTTGCAATTCTCTATAAAATTATGATCAGTGCAACATACACTACATATCCTCTTTTGTTATTAACACTGATATTTCGGTGTTATAGTTAAATAACATTTTATCAGCCATTAACGCCACTCGTCTTAAGTTTTAAACTAAAACTCATGATCTAACCATGAAGAACTGTGACAGATGACGCTGTCACCTGAGTAGACTTCCAAAGCTACAACACTTCATCACTCTGTAAAACACCTAGCGTGTAGCACTTTTTTCTTGGTCGTATTTTTGCTTTAATTCCTCGGGAATGACTACTTGAGTATTCTAAGAAGCCAAAATTCCTAGTTATAGTTATGAAGTTCAGCTTCATGACCAAACAAGGCAAAGGCTTGCGCTTCGTTTTGACAATTAGCTGTTTGTTAGGTGCTTGACTACTATTGCTACCGGTATTTCGACAATGTTTACGAGTATGTGTATTTCTTAGACTTCTAAATCAATAGATCGTTTTCATATGACGTGTTTTTATCCTCATCAGGCATAAGAGGCGGTATATTTAGTTTAGTAAAATCCAACTTGTGGTCTATTATCAATGCTGCGTTCTGACTGGTTGAGCTACTAGTAGGCTATTTGTTATAGCCCACTAGTAGCGAAAAGCGCCGGCTTTGAGAACCAAAACAATGGAAGCTGAATCGCTTTAACTAGCGAAAGATGTTTTGTCTCGATAGTTTTTTGACAAACTAGTTGGATTTTACTAAAACAATTATTCCTCTCACCCTCATGGCCTCTGAGTCTATAGCCCATTCGGCCTTCGGCCTTCGGCCTCATGGGTTTCCTTTCCTTCCCTTTCCTTTTCTTTCCTTTCCTTTCCTTTCCTTTCCTTTCCTTTCCTTTCCCTTCCCTTCCCTTCCCTTCCCTTCCCTTTCCTTCCCTTCCCTTCCCTTCCCTTCCTTTCCTTTCCTTTCCATTCCTTTCCTTTCCTTTCCCTTCCCTTCCCTTCCCTTCCCTTCCCTTCCCTTCCCTTCCCTTTCCTTCCCTTCCCTTCCCTTCCCTTCCTTTCCTTTCCTTTCCTTTCCTTTCCTTTATTTTCCTTTCCTTTTCTTTTCTTTTCTTCCTTCCTTTCCTTTCCTTTTATTTCATGTCATTTCATTTCATTTTGTTTTATTTTATTTAAGTCTTCTTTATATTGTGGGCGTTTCAATAAAAACCAAATTATTCCACTCGCGCTTCAAACCCGGGTCATTAATCGAAGGGCAAAGAAACAAGGATCCAATCGCATGGAGAAGGCAAGGTCCGTAAGGGGAACTTTTCGACATCCCAGTCTCAGGAGACAATGGAAGTGTACTATGCTAGGGTTAAATCTGTAATCGGGACTGTGCCTTATCAAGGAGAGAGACCAACACTCTTAGTCATTTCAATTCAAAACCAGGAAAAACGAAAGCCTGACCTTTTCACTTACCCATAAAGGTTAAAATTAAAAGTAACCAGCTAATGGTATTTAAGTAACACTCAGGTGAATTAAAGAATGTTTCTAGCTATACTTTGAAGGAGTTGTCTAATTTAAAATATATTTAACTGACGCTTATAAATTTGCATAGGGTGAAGTATTTTATTACGGGGGTACACGTCAAGGCTTTTTTGACGTCGCTTAACACGGCCTCCACGTTTCAAGCAACGCTAAATCTCTATGCTTATAAACATAACCACTGTTTGGCGGTTTTGTGTAAATTTTTGGATCGTTTTTGGGCATTTTGGGAAAGAGATATTTTTTTCCTAAAGAATAGGTTAAGTTGAGGAAAATGTGAAATGTTGAAGATTTGATGGATTTGAAAATATAAATTTGAAGTGAAGAATT
Source organism: Platygyra sinensis (assembly GCA_019787425.1). Taxonomy (NCBI): domain Eukaryota; kingdom Metazoa; phylum Cnidaria; class Anthozoa; order Scleractinia; family Merulinidae; genus Platygyra; species Platygyra sinensis. Next base: position 6,014 of record JAHPZR010019430.1, read on the forward strand.
AGTAGATGGGCACCAAACAGTCCCTACTAACCTGGGGCTCTCTTTTAATTTGGGGGGATCAACTGTCTGGTAGTGTTTCAAACCCATTTTAATCCTAACAATTTCCTTTTAATTATAATATTACTTCAAATTTCACTCCTATCTTCAGGTTTACCCCCGACTTAGAGAGACCTACTTTTTGGTTTCAAGAAGTTTGCTCCTTGGTCACGTGACTTACCACACCCAATTTTTTATGTAAATTTGAATTCAAATTTATGATAGTTTGCCGTTGTAATGCTTGATTAATTTTGTTTTATGCAAATAGCTGTATCCACCGATTAGATTACTGATCTGATTATTGATAGATTTAGTTTTTAGTTTTGTTTCATTTACAACGTATATCCATAAGAGAGGGACAGGGACTAGGCAAGGTAGGAAGACAAAAGAATAAAACATTTTCAGAGTATCCGTTAAGGTGGTATGGTATCCTACATATGGACCAAAAAGTTTGTTTAAATTTGCTGAAAAAAGATCAATTGTGTGCTATTACGCTCATAAAGAGGAAACGAATGGCGAGCGTTTTACTCAAAATGGTTGCTATGGCAACCAGCCACAGCCTTTTGAGGTAGGTTTTTATAGGGTTAGCGCCAACTTTGACTGTTAATTAAGCATGGCATGTAAGTGTTTGTTTGGTTCTGTGCGATGAACTTAAGGTTTGGCAGTTAGTTCTTCTTTTCGGTGCTTTTTACAGGCTTTTTTTATGAAATAACCTCATTTCATACCATGCTCATTGGACAAATCATCCCTTATCACGAGATATAAGTTAAAATGTTACGATTTTTTGGGCTTATTGCATTACGACACTATAGATGTTTCATTAGCGTAAGTTTCAGGAATTTTACTTTGGTATCTTGCAAAGAAGAAAGTTTGGCGTGAAGTCAGTCGGTACAAAAATACACATTTGAGAAAAATGCAGTTAAAGTTTCTTACAAGAAGTATTAAGCATTTAACAGGTCACAAATAACGGGCAGGGGGTTAGATTGGATCTCGTGTGAGGGGGTGGAATGGTTCTTCTATTTTGTATATAGTTACTACAGTTTTAGGAAATATTCCTTTTCATAACAGAAACGAATGGGCCTGTGATGGTGATTCCAGGGAAAACCTTTAACAACTAATTATGCCAATCTAATTGTGCATGTCGTCAAAGCTTTTCTAAAAAGTTTCGTTTATATATGTTAAGACTAATCCATAGTTTTGGCCACTTTCTTATGGTAAACAAGCGTTGCTATGGCCGTTGCTAGGTAAAAAAAAACTTATACCACTGTGTACTTTCCTTAAATTTCGCACTCATCTAGAGGAAAATTAGCAAAATCACTTCAAAATGTTTTCGACAAGTGTTCAAGGGTCTTAAATCTTGTATTTTCAAAAAATTGAGCTTTTCATGAAAATCGCCATATTTTAGGATATCATACCACCTTAAGGACGTTCGCGCCCATTGCTACTGCGCATCTCTAGTGCGCACGCTATTCATTGGTCACGCGCTTTCCACGTCATTTTCAAGCGCGCGCACCGAGTCGAAAACTCAACAAAATATAGGGCTGATGACCTCTGCGTTAACTTTGTGTGCGAATATTTTTGTTGGATGCTCGGTGACCCCCACTTTTTTTTCGGCAGATCGCTTCCTTTTCTGATTCTTTCTGTTATACTAAAAAACGACAAAAAATCTGTACGTGGGAAGTTGTAATTATTTCTCATATACTATCCAAAAAGGGTCGAAGTGGTACATGGATACAGGTTGTATTTTTTTAAGGCTAATTCAAGCTGATTTAATGGCATATGTAGCAAAGATCTATCAAATAGGCCTATATATGCTGTGTTAAACACACATAACTTAGATATGATTCTTCAACTTAATGATATGCCGATAGTGATGAATCCGGCCAGAATCACCTCATTGGCTGGAAATCCTAGAAATGCTATGATCTGTGATGCGCCTTATCTTCAAAACGAGTTCGGTGACCCCCGATTTTTTTTACGTCTTTCGTCTAATCTTATCATTTTCTACCTGCAGTCAAAGTTTTAAAAAAATCTGTACGTGGGAAGTTTTTGGGCGCGAACGTCCTTAAGAAAGACATATGCCCAGGTAAGGTTAAGGTTTTGAAAGAAAATGCGAGAGTTTTCTCGTAGGTTTACATCTTGTGACTAAGTTAAGGTGGTATTTGTACTCTACGAAGTGCAGTTGGATAATAATACTTAACATTGCCATAACTTCAAGACAATTAACAATTAGATTATGAGCTCGAGATTTCTATGAGGTGATAGTTTATGAGGCCGAAGGCCAAATCAACTATCGCCTCATAGAAATCGAGTAGAGTAGTAGAATTCTAACGGAAATTAACGCAAACAACGGTTTCCAATGATTTTCCCACGCATTATTGAACTTTACCCTTCAACAAAGTTGCGCGATTTGCAGTTGTTTACGAGCGCACCCGCTTTTTCTATATTTTCAAGTTTTTAAAGTCAAGAAACCGTGAATGTGCTTCTTTAAGTCTTCTTAAGTCTTCTACATTTAAAATTCCTTCCAAAACTTCGGAAAAACTATAAAAACATCGCATTTCGTGGACGGCCAGCAGCCGACTGTACTCTAATGGCTGATAGTATACGAGTAGCTCAGCCAATCAGATTGCAGCATTTACATTAGTATACTAGTAGAATTCTACTAATAAATAATATTTGCATTTTAATTCTTGTACTAGAGTCAAAAGATGCCTAAGCATCGCGATGTTCACTGTTGTTCGTTCATATGTTTTCACTATCGACCTGGGATTGGTTGCAGATTCCAGTACCCTTTCCCAAGGTCTGCCCGCGTGGTTAGAGTTCGCTTTACTGACAAACAAATAAGTTCCATTCATTCAACATTTTGTTCTTTCGTTGTTACGTACGTTTACTTTGTTTTTCTGTGGTCGGACGGACTGTCCCTTTTAAACGTTGTTCCATATCATGCACGTCATTCTCAGTTAATCTCAGTTAGAATGGTCCCCGGTTATTTTTTGCGTGCGTTTTCCTTCATATTATACTATTAAAAGTTTTCGTTTTATTTTTATTTCGGCTGCCTGATCATATTTTCATTCTCTTTAGTACTATTTGAATCGTTTTCATCCTGATGGGCCCCTTTAAGCGTGATAGGATGACAAATTACGTGTAACTATGAGTTGCAACTTTCAAACGTGTCAGACATGGTTAAAAAGGAAATTGTGGAGGTTATGAAGCAGAATAATAACTCAGGGTGGGCACAAAAAAGCGCTGTCTGTGACTAAGTCGACGCATGCCAAATGGTTTAAGAAATGACTGGAGAAGACTATATCAACCTTCAGTACAATCAAGAGCAATCGTTTTCTTTTGGTAAAATCTTCACCTGATCTTGTACCTTTAACTCATAGCAGTTCTACTTTCTTTATCATCAGTTCAAGGAATTTATTAGCTTGTTTATGAGTTTAATTTGTTTATTTAATATTTTAATTCATTACAAAGTGCGTACATCTTAGTCATTTATTCGTTACTTTATCGTTCTTCATGTTTTTTTTCTTCCTTTCAGTTACTTGGGGCAAGAATTTATTTGGCACATGTTAATCTACATCCTTTATTACACGTTATGACAAGACATCCGTTTTCGTTAATACTGTGTTTAACACTGCACTTTCCTCTTCTGAGATCTTGGTCTTGAAGTCGGTAGTCGTTCAAATTTGGTAGATCTTCTTCTTGGTAAACTTCTGAGCGACTCTTTTCGTCTACTGTTTGTGCAATGTCTTTCTCTTCTGGGTATATAACGCGGTCGTACAAGTCGTCCTCGTACTTGTGCTCTCTAGTGCGGCCATGAACCCTGCCACCCCAGGACAAAGTTACGAGTAGGTAAGCCATGAACACTTTAAATGGAGATACCTACACCAAAACAAAAAAAAAAACTATTTAGGCCTGCAAATGTAGCCGTCTGTCTATAGTAGAAAGCGCTTGTCATCGACGAGTAAGCATTTATTAGACACTTAGGGAGTAAGACTGTAAACCTTAAGTGGCCGGTGTCTTAGCTTCCGGGAATCACTCGTAATTGCGTTGCTTAGAAGTAAAATACAGAATAGTACGTATCAGCGTTAAGTTTCTCACTCCTCGTTAAAGTTTTTTTTTCACGAAGTCAAGGGCAGTTAAGGGGAGAAAGTCAAAGCGGTTGGAAAAAAACTGCGAAGAAAGCTGGAAAGCAAGCCCGGTACATCCCTGTGAATGCTGGCTTCCTTGGAACTTTCCTGCCCAATCAGCAGGCAGAAGGTCTATGGATACAGTCCTTTTTGTGCGTTCTAATACGAAGCCCACGGAAAGGCTGGGCGAATGTAGCAAGATCATCTATCATGTCCGCAAGAAATTCAGAATTTTTGCATTCATCACGTGTCCCAACTCTATAGTATGTTTTAGAAATGTAAGGGAGTTCATGCAAATCACCGATGTGTGCTTATATTAAAAACAATTTATTCAAAATTCTTAGAATAAAATAGGAAAATAAATGCTTAAAGGGAAATCCAGATGTTATCCCTCAATTTAAAATTCCCTGACGTAAACATGAATAAAGAGGTATTTAATATGTACAAGAGATGATGCTAGACCTCTCATCGACTCAAATCGTTTCTTGCCGTAACCAAAAATTGTACACTTTTTAGGACGCAGAGGGCCAGACAAGTATGCCTATAGCGCACGGCCAGCTATACATGTGGTGCGTGTAGCAGCGGTTTACTGATCACTGGGGTTTGGGCGTTGAGTCGCCATAAACGAAAACCTTTTTTTTCGGGCAACTCATCAGTAAACAAGCAAGATAAATGTGATGAACAAACTACCTTTTGTGCAGGTTTCGTATTGGAAAACACATGCAAAGCATGATTGGGCACTAAACACAAAGGATTTTATTCTGTCCAATCAGAAATCAGCATTCACAGGGCTGTTTCGAGCCGATGTGGTAAGACTCCACCACAAGAGGGGCTTTGACGTTTCCTTACCTACACTAATTGCCCCTGAGTCTCCGGGTATGCATCTAAGTGGCTGTCAATGCGATTTTGCATCCGACCACTCAATGCAAGCTCGAGACTGCCCTAAGCTTAAGAATCTTCCTCTTTTTATATGGAAAATGCACAGATAGCCTTATGTTTAATTCGGATAACAACATTTTAGTTGTTCATCAATTCTTTTCCAAAACAGGTTTTTTTTTCGCTGTATCTAGCGGTCACTTAACAATTTGAAATTAATTTTTTCACTAAATTTTTAAGTCACTGTGTTAAAGCACTAAAATGATCCGGAAACAAGAGAAATATCTCGCAAAAGTTTGCTTTTAAGGTCTACAGTCACTTTAAACGTTGTTAAGGAAATAAGAGAAAGGCGTCGAATAGAATGTACCTTTTTGGCTGCTGGGTACATACTTGATGCAGCTTCTATTTGGTCTGCAGTAACAAATGCTCGATCAGCTCCTCTTAGAACAGTATTGTGAAACGACGGTGTTAAGCAAGTTTCTATATATCCTGACTGACTTCCTGTGGATCAAGATGCCCTCGTTGGCAGGTGTTTTAGTGGAAGCAAATGCTGTCAGCGGGCCAAAAAAGATTGGCTCCTTACAAGATAACCAGTCAAACTTAAGTGCAACGCTTTATTAAACAGGAACAGGTGTTCATGATTATTTAGAGCTCGGAAAACCTATAGCCAGAGCTAAGTGCTGAGTGTTCTATTTCTCGACCTCGATTATAAAAAGACCATTATATGTAATATGTATGTACAGTAATTAGTAATTAATGAAGTTTCCACGGTATTGCTTCTTCCTTCTTGTGTATTAGCAACGTCATTGAAATACTTGGTTTACATGCAACAGAATAAACACCTCCTCGAGACGAATACTTCCTTTGCGACAAACTATGCGCCAAGATAAATGAGGAAAAGGAACTGGGATTTTGCAAACATATTACGTTCATTAGCTTATGTTATTTTCATGTAAAATGGGGGTAAGTTTCTAAAGAAACTGTGGTGTTGCGTCGGTGGGGAGTATTACACGATAATTTGTCGTTATCAACTGGGTTGATAATGTGAATTGCCCTATCGTAAAGAGAATCTAAAGCCGACGTTTCGAGCGTTAGCCCTGGATTCGCTCCATCGAGGGGCTAACGCTCGAATCGTCAGCTTTCGAATCTAGTTACGGTGGCCAATTCACATTATCACCCCAGTTCATACAACCAAACCAGGGTCTTTTGGGGGAATCTTTTGAGGTTAGCCATTATGTAAACTTGTCTCTGTGTTAACAGTCTACGTGTTCTCTTCTATTAATTGGTGCGCTAGTCCTTATCCTTTCTTTAGAGTTTTTCATCTGTGTAGTAGCTAATTATACGTTTTTAGACTACGAGCAGTATCTTTTTTTCCCTCTAAACTCCGCTGAGAAGAACACAAACCCCTTTATGCTGCCCGTTGAATTGTCTGTTTGCTTTAGTTTTTAACGGGAATTTTAGAGGGTAAGAGAGACTGCTCTTAGTGTACTCAGTTTTGGGTGCTCAAATTTATCTTGCCTCATTTTACCCCTCACATTTGTCGCCCAAGATAATGCCGGCAAATATTTCAAAACGTTGAGCAATATCCTGCATATGTGTTGGGAGCTGTTGTCATTAACTCCATTGTATTTAGATGTTTGCTTGTCTGATGATACCTTCCGGCAATTTCGCCTACTGTTTTTTTCTTTCTTATTAGGGGAAAAATCAGCGGAGAAAAACAAGAGAGGGAATTTTTTCATATAAGAACAGAAGATGAAGTCTTTTTTGTGCTTAAGACAAAAGGAGGCAAACTTACTTTACTGATCGAAGATCAAGTACTATAATGGAACAGAACAGGTGTTGTATGTAAATTAGTTTTAACGCTATACATGTAAACTGCATATTAGCAAGTTATTTAAGCTTTATGTTAAACAGTACATATATCAAATTAAACTTTTTAGTTTCCTTCAATGCACGTAATTTATATTTAAGTTTAGCACTTTTACCACTTCCTGTGTTTTAGACGTTTAATAAATTACGCTATATGTAAGTGTGGGTCGAGATGAAGGAATATCAAAATATTTGCGGTACATAGTTTAGAAGATATCTGTTTTCTGTACGTTCTTTATTTGGTATTCTTATTGTATTTTACATTTAGGTGTTTTCTTGTTACATAATACACGTTATTTGCGTTTCATACATGAGACTGTTGTCAGTTAGCTACACCAATGTTCTTTAATTTTATGTTGTGGATTTTATTTTCATGTTGTTGTCTGTTTCCCATTTTCCAGTGTGGGGATTTTGGCCATTAGAGCTCGACATGCACGAAACCTGAAGACGCTTCTATGAGAAGCGCTCGCCGCGATTGATTAGATGGTGGTTTGTCGATCACTGATGATGTTGATGCTCAAGTTGACTGCGATTTTTTAAACTTATTGTCTTCCAATAGCGACGAATTTAGTGTTAAAGACGGTAGCTATGACATCAAAGGTGGCTTGAACTACGGGCCGGGGAAACGGGAGGGGACTGCAGCCCCCACCCCCCAAAAACAAAAACAAAAATCAGTGGGCAACTCAGATTTTTTGGGCCGTAAGAGAAATTTGGGCAAAGCCAGTTTTAAATATTTTTTCAAGCTTTTTTTAATAGATAGATATTTTCTTTTTTTACCTGAGGTCGGCATTGTAAAGCCAGTTAAATTCACACGAGACAGCGCTTGCCTAGCACGTGACAAGCTTTCATGGTCATTAGTAAAGGCGTATAGCGGTGCTGAAATCACACGATACGGACCCGTATTCTTCGAGAATACGGAGAAACCCGGACGTACCGTGTTCCAAGACACGCGACGTGTCCACCGCGTGTCAGGAACCGTATTCGTTCCGATTCGGACTTAACCTGTGACATGGAAAATTCGATATATTTTCGGATTTGCCGCAAATAATAACGTACCGTATACGAGCGCGCGGTCAGTCAATAGACCTTTTTCGCTTGTACATTTTGTTTTCCCAATACAGATCATGTGATGATACTAAGGAGATTTGATCTTTTGTTCTGTTCATTAAAAAGGTGACATGCAAGCATGAATATGTCTGCATGTACTCTTTTTAATGAACAAAACAAAGGATCAAATCTCCTGAGTATCATCACATGATCTGCATTGGGAAAACAAAATGTACAAGCGAAAAAGGTCTATTGGTGTCTTTCTTTTCGTGTCTTTCTAAAAATTGTCTTTTCCACTGTAGTGAGAATAGTTTCACTAGGTCTTCTTGTCCCGAAATTCCACGGTACTAGACGAATCGATCTGTACTCTAGAACCTGATTTTCCACGGTACCACGAGAATCGCTTAGTATTCAAGAACCCGAAATTCCAAGGTACTTGAACAATAGATTAGTGTTCTAGATTGCGATATTCCACGGTACGAGAAATTTCACTCGACATATTCTTGATCCCCACTACATGCTATCAGGTTTTTTTTGGAAAACCACCAAATTCCCCCGATAATTTTGCACCCTCTTACTAGTGTATTCTTCCACAGAAGTACCTTGTCCCCTGATTATCTTGGATTCCCCTTACCTACTAACGATTTGTCAACACATATTTCACAATTAAGAAAGGTTTGTTGGACAACAAAATTGTCAAATATTGCAAGACAAAATGCCTACTCGTGATAGTTCATAAGAACACTGTTTTCAAAAACCGTTTGTTAGACATACGTACACTGTAATTCTTGTACCCTTACAATAACATTTTTAAACATTCTTAATCACTGATAAATTACACATCATTCCAAAAAGTTACAAGATAATGATATTTTGCTCAGAACCTTTACTATAAAACAATAAAACTATTTTAAAATCTAATTACAGAATCTATTTCATCATGTGATGACTAACAGCTAAGTCTAACATTACAAAATGGCCTAATCATTTAAAATATGCCCAAAAAGGGACAAAAATTATAGATTCTGTGTAATAATTAAAATGTACTAGGCTAAAAGTGCTTAATGCTTGACATGGATGGAAGCAACAGTTTTAATATTAACATAAATAATTACTACATGACAATAATTCTAGTATGATAAAAAGACATTTTTCCATCAGTCAGATGTGAAGATAAGAATAACAATAACAAGTGTATATACTCTAATATTAGAAAGTAATAAAATTTTATCAAAAACTGCAATAAAGCAAGTCACACAATGTTAACAACTTTCATCGTTGTGAAAAATCGGCAAGAGAATCTCGTAACTCTCACCATTTCATCACAACGTGACAACATCCACGCGAGAGCCCAAGACACGTGCGTGGATCAGCGCGGATATATGACGTCAGGATGGCGCAATTTGTTCTAAAAATAGAAAAATTGTCCCATATCATGGGTCCGCGCGCATCCCAAGACTTACGGTCTCCGTCCCTGAGTATGGCTCCTGATTGAGCTCAAAAGTACGGTCTTTTTAAAGACAATCCTTAAACAGAAAATGTTGTTTGAAGAGCATAATAATTCAAGAAACTTGTTTGAAATCTTTGCAATAAAATTCTATATTATTTAAGGTGTCAAGAACATGACACCCTATGACACTTCACGTTCCCTAAACACGTCGCGTTCCGATCTACGATTCGCCGAGTGTCGTGGAATACCACGGTCCCGTAAATTCCACGAAATTGCTCATTTCACGCAGTGATCATAAGTTGATATACATATTCTATTTTTTGAGGGAGCACTGTACTTCACTGCCCTAGCTGGTCTTGTAAGAATCAATTTCGGCATAACATTCTAGAATCATATTGTAGATTATCGACTGGAATCTGGAGACTCTCAGAAGATTTAAGTCACGTGCTAGGCAACCACTTCTCTTGTGAATTGCTAGAGACAATGCACGAGAGTGATCTATTCGATATATTTCCACAGTTTTCTAAGGTGGTGCATATCCTTGCAGTGATACCTGCTACATCGTGTCCAGCAGAGCGATCATTCAGTGCATTGCGCCGATTGAAAACCTAACCTCCGTAGCACCATGGGGCGTGTCAGAAACATGGCACTTATTTACATTTAAAGGGCATATGCCAACTCTGTATAGTCAACAATGAACATGGATCGTATCATTGACATCTTCGATCGGCCATCGTAATGGAAGAGACATCTATTTCTTTTAAGTTTTAAAGTGTTTTTCTGAGCTCATATGATATCGATTCATATGTAAGAATATTTTCACTTCATATGTAGGCAATTGTTAAAGTGCCCTAGTCAGCCACACCTTTACTTTTGTTTACATGCTAGAATTTGGCTATTATATTTTATTCGGAGCATGTCGAAACGAAGAAAATCACTGTAAAACTGCTCAAGATAATTAAACATACCTTCAGGAACACAGCTTACAGTAAAACAATAAGAATTCGCTCCACCATGCTATATCAATAATTTCGATGTCATCGAAAATGGCGGAGACTGACTAGGGCCCTTTAATGCAGCGTATGATCCTCGTTTCCTTTCGACTGTTTCGTAGAAATGTTGGCAACTTGTAAGAATTTTTTGGGCAAATGGTTCACCACCCCCCGTGGCAAAAATTGCCCGTACGCCTATGCATGCGATTAGCGTCCAGAATTTGTGGCCGAACCAATTAGCGAGCTCTTAGAAATGGTTGTATTGTTGAACATGACGTTCGATTCTCCCTTCTGTGTGAATCCTTTAACAATCGCGGATCGGAAGGAGAGTAGTTGCGTCTTGTTATTAATCTTATGTGTGTCAACAACTGTTTATTTAAACCCAGATTCAAATAAGAACACTCACTATCTCAAGTTCTAAATAAAGGATACTGCATGGTTTTTCAAATGGGACCTTAAGTCTGACTTCCACCACGGTATTTGTCTTGATCACCGAAAGTATCTCGGTTTAATTCGCTTGGCTTTTTGCCTGCGTTGTTAGATATTTTACCTTGTTTGCAGTTTATCCTGCAGTTTGCAGTTTATCCTCCACTAAGTTGTTGCGCGCTTTAGTTTGACGCTGGCGTTTTACGGGGCACAACAGTTTCATTTATCTAGACGATGGTCTCGGTAGTCAACCAGATAAATGTTCCGCCACGGCAGCAAGCTTAATTCAGCGCAAAGTGCTTTCTTCATCTGGTGTTCTTTGTAACGAGGAAAATATCGCACTGGACCCCAATGCAAATTAGAGAATGGCTCGGTTTCGTGATGGATTGTATTTATTATCATTCTGAATTCCGGAGAAGAAAGTCTCCAACAAGGGTTGTTTGATTCTCCTATTTAGGCGGGGTACTCATCATCCCGTGATTTAGCAAGAATCGCTGGTACTCTCATTTCAGTTGCTTTGCCAGTCAGAACTTCGCCACTGAAACCACGTCAGAATGGGAAAACGTTCTTCCTGTCTTCTACTCGGACTCAATTTTGGTACTGCAACATCGATTGCTTCAACGGTTATTCTATAAGGCCACTATTAGCGACCCACATCGTTTTGTTTTCCCGAGACGGTCCCGTTGTAAACGACATGTGGGAACCCGAGGATAAACTATTTATTATGTGTTGCTTTCTTACGTTGCTCAATTGAAACACAAAAGAGTTAAAATCCTTACTGATAATCAGTGCGCAGACAGAATTGTTGCTATCGGATCGGAAGCTTCAAAATTCATCTCCAGGCTCTGGCTATGAACATTTTTATCTCTGTCTTAGCAGCATTGTTCTGGAAGTGCAATGGATTCCAAAGCCACTTAATGAGACAGCAGATCTTCTCAGCAGATTTGTTGACAAAGATGACTGGTCCATCAATTCTTCCGTATTTTGAGTAGTTATGGACGCCAAATGAAACCCTCAAACAATTGATCGGTCTGCGTCCCATAACAACGCACAGGTTCCAAGTTTTAACTCTAAATTGGCCTCCCCCGGCTGCAGTGGCGTTGACACCTTGGCTCAGGGCTGGCGAGATGAGAACAACTGGGTCTGCCCTCCTGTGTTAGAGCTCTCTCGTCTTGCGCTAGTTACGGCGCTTTGATCATCCCTTAGTGGCCGTCGGCCTATTTTTGGCCATTTTTGCATGACAGCGCTTCCCGCTTCAAGTCCTTTGTTAAGGGAGTATTTGAGCTTCCTTGCATTAAAGACCTCTTGTTGGAAGCAGTTCCGGCCAGAGGCAAATTTACAAGGCGCCTCTCGCGGTCTTCGGCGGTCGCCCGAGTTTCGGAATGTTAGCCTTACGGCTAGATATTTGGTAAGCCTTTGTCATCTTTGTTTGCAATGCAGGTCCTTTTTCTGTCAGTTCTACTCCTCAGGTTCTTATTGCTGATCGTTTAGTTTAGCCTCACTTTTGTATTGTTATTTTTTATGCCATGTTGTGTTTTGCCTGATTTGGCAGTGTCACTGTGTGTGGTCAGTAATTTGACCTCCGTTAATATTACCATTTGCCAGATTTGCCTTTATCATTTTGACCCGTATTTTGGGCTAAGTTGTTTTGTATGCCGTGTTTCCAATTGTGTTATGTTTTGCCTGATCTAGCAGTATCTCTTGGGCCGAGGTTCAGCCTCCATTTCTGTTTGTATTATGTATCTCCTATTTATGTTATTCTAACATTTTTCTTGCTTACTTTGACTTTCTTAAGCTTTGATTTTATTTATTCCAGATGTTCTACAATCGGGGACTTGGCGTGAAGCAAATTCTCTGGTGGATCCATCTTTGCGTAGGCTTGTTCCAAACTTCTCCATTTATAGTTGGAGTCCAAGGCTTCTTCCACCGCACAGAAATACAGATCTGGATGGCTTAAGTGGCGTCAATGGGTAGCATCTAAGATGGATCCTTAGAGGGCGCTCGAAGGAAACTTGTACGTCCCGTTCATCCCAAGGAACCTTCATTCGTTGACACAGTTTGTAAAATCGTTGATCATTATTTTCCTAGTATCGAAAGTTACTTCGTTATTGGCAAATTTGTGACCTTTAAGTAAAAAGTGCACCAAGTAAAATAAAATGGTCAAGAAAATTCCACCAAATTTTACCAGAATTTTAGCGAAGGAAGATGAAACACAGTCTGTCATTTTTGCCTCTGTCAATTTTTCCAGTCCTCTCACCCCTGCTTCCCCCCTCCCCTCCTCGTTAGGAAATTAGCCCGTTACGCTTCGATGTCAGGGGATGTGTCTTCAGGTATGAGTAAGAGTTTTTAAAAGTTTCTCGACACAGATCTCACCAGGGGCCCGTTTCTCGAAGCTCCCGGTAATTACCGAGCCATTAAGCTGTTTTGGTTCCATTCCAGATGGGAGTTTGAAAAGGTTTTGAAATTATACAGTAAAATTGTTAGCTAAAGAACACATCCTACTTTTCTTTAGACTGATTTCAAAGTACTATGATTTCAGGCCCGTTAAGTTACCGGGACTTTCGAGAAACGGGCCCCTGAACTGTTACGACAACTCACTCACTCTGAGTCCCCGAAAACTAGTTACATGAATATGTTTAATATCATTATCTCGTTTTCTGATGAGCTTTACTTGTTCCATTCATAAAGTAGGGGAACAAAGATCTCAGGCGTTTTGTTCCTGTGATTTCATCACTTAGAATTTGTTTAAAATGCTCTTAAAGCTAACAAAAGCAGAAAAAAGTAATGATTAGCAAAAGGGAGGCAGGCAAAGCTGCCAACATACGTAAGGAAATGCTATTCAAATATTTTAAAATTTTATTAGCAAAAAAAGTATAAGCATGATCAAAAGTTACATGATACTTATATTGAGAGTTACAGAGTTTCATACTCTATTGTTCAACAGTAACTATTGTACAGAATTGTTCTGCATTGAACTACGTATGTTTTCATAACTTACTTACTTACTTAATCCTCTTCGCGCTATGTAGCACATAAGGCCGTCACCAATGAAGAAAAATGCTGCCTGTCAGATGCCCAGCGTTGAACCCGGCACCAGGTTCAACCAACTTCTCTCATTTCGTTCTCCAACGATCTTCTCCATGTCAGCTTAGAGCGTCCTCTTTTCCTCTTCCCTGCAGGAGTCCATCTCATAGTAACCCTGGGGATAGCATTCCGAGCCATTCTGTTTATGTGTCCTATCCAGCGCCATCTCCTTCTTTTGATCTCAACTGACAGAGGTGCTGTATTTGTTCTGCGGTAAAGTTCTTCATTGGAGATGGTTCTTGGCCAAAAAATCTTAAGTATTCTCCTAAGACATCTTGTTTGAAATACATCTATCTTGTGGCATACAGATTGTGAGACCTTCCAGGATTCTGCTCCATATAGAAGGACTCCAAGAACGTTGCTCTTGAAAATATTTAGTTTGGTTTTGGTGCCAATCCTTGAAGACCTCCAGATGTTCCGAAGTACCGCAAATGCCCCTCTTGCCTTTGATAGTCTGTGTAGGACGTCCATTTCAGAATTTCCGTAAGTTGTTATCTTACTGCCCAGATAGACAAATTCTTGTACTTCTTCGATGTTTTTGTTGTCGATGGTAACCTGTTGGTCCGATCTTGCATTGATCTTCATTAGTTTGGTTTTATCTGTATTGATGTTAAGTCCAACCTGTCTACCTATCAAGGCCACGTCGTTGGTCTTCCTCTGGATGTCTTAATGACGGTGAGCAAGTAACACAATGTCATCCGCAAAGTCTAAATCTTCAGGGTGTCCATTAGGGTCCATGTTATTCCTCTTTTGACATCCACGGTTGCTCTCTTCATAAGCCAGTCTATACAAAGAGAAAAGAGGAGGGAGCAGAGCACACAGCCTTGTTTTACCCCTGTCCGTATGGCAAAGTCCTCTGTCAGATCTTTTCCACAGATAAGTCTTGCACTATAATTGCTGTAAAGCATTTTGATGATGGACACAAGCTTGTCTGGGATCCCGTAATGGCTAAGGATTCTCCAAAGTGTTAGGCGGTTAACGCCTTGTAAAGTCAATAAAATTTGCATATACTGTGGATGACCATTCATTACTCTGTTCCACGATTTGCGTGATTTGAGTGAAGATTTGATCAGCACAGCCTCTTCCCTTCCTGAACCGTGCTTGGTCTTTTCTAAGAAGAGGGTCGACTGTTGTGGTAAGCCTACTGAGGACTACTCGGCTAAGAACTTTGTATGTAACTGACAGCAACATTATTCCCCTCCAGTTGTTGCAATTAGTTAAATCACCCTTCTTTGGGAGTTTTGACAATAAGACCAGTTTTCCACGACAAGGGTGCCTCTTCCGACTCCCAGATGTCACGCAGAATGTCGGTGAGCACTGTCGCTGTGATTTGTTCATCCGCCTTCATCATCTCTGCATATATCTGGTCTATACCTGGGGTTTTCCCATCTTTTAATGCCTTTATTGCTCTCTTGACTTCTTCGACATTTGGTGGATCTGTATCTATGTCAAGTAATTCTGATGATGGTATGATGATTGCTTCTGCCTCAGGATCATCTCGGTTCAGCACTCGTTCAAAGTGTTCCTTCCAACATCTCAGTTTATCCTCAACTTTTAGGATCATATTCCCTTGTTGGTCACTCACAGGTATGTCTGTTGATTGGAAGCCTGTCCTTGTTAGTGACTTTGTTAATTTGCATAGAGTTCCCATGTCTTGCTTTGAAGCTGCTGTGTCCGCTTCCTCTGCTATTTTTTCGATGTATCTCTTCTTGTCCGCCCTGGTACTCCTTTTAACCTCCTTATCTAGGGTGCGTTAAGACTCCTTCATCTGTGCCTTCAGTCTGGCAGATCTGATGGAAAGGATCTTTCTTTTCTTCTCCTTTCTGCCTTCAATTTTCTTCCACGTATCCGTTGTAATCCATTCTTCTTTCTTCCTCTTCCTTGGGCCCAGTACTTTCTTTCCTGCCTCCACAAGGGTTAGGTTGAATTGATACAGGTCCATTTTATTGTTGGTCTAGTAAAACCGCAAACCTATTCCTGATCTCTGTTTGGTAAGTCCTCCGTACATTTGGGTCTTTTAACTTTCTCACATCCAGTGACGGTGCCCTCTGATCTTTCTTCGCCATTCTGCGTAGTTTGAGTTTTACTTTGGCTATGATAAGAACTTGGTCACTTCCAACATCTGCTCCCCGTCTGGCCCTCACTTCCTGTAGACAACCCCTCCATCTGTTGTTAATGATGATGTGATATATTTGGTTTTGTGTGTGCCCATCTGGGGAGCACCATGTTACTTTGTGGATGTTCTTGTGTTCAAAGATCGTTCCTCCAATAAACAGTCTGTTTTCCTGACAGAATGGTATTAGTCTGTCCCGGTTGTCATAAGCATCTCCTAACCCTTGTCTTCCATTGGTGCTTTCTTTCCCTTGGTTGTCTACTCCTACTTTTGCATTTAGGTCGCCCATGATGAGTAACACGTCGTGGGATGGTGTTTAATCTACTGATGCTTGTAGCTCATCGTAAAAGGTGTCTTTCTCTTCGTCTTCTGCGTCTTCAGTTGGTGCATAGCAGACAATGACACTGAGCTTTGCAAACGCTGAATTGTATCTAGCTTTAATGATTCTCTCACTGATGGGCTTCCACTCTAACAAACTTTTGTGGACCTATTTGGTGGTGATGATCCCAACACCTCTACTATGATGGTCATCAGCTCTTCCCGAGTAGAGTATGTGGTGTTCAGATAGTAGCTGCCGTGAACCACTTCCTGTCCATCTTGTTTCACTCACACCTAATAGCTCGATCTTATAGCTTTGCATCTCTTTGACGACTTGAGCAAGTTTCCCTGTCTGGTAGAGAGTCCGCACATTCCAGCAGCTCACTCTACGCGTTGTTTTTGGTTGGAGCATATCCACTCTCGGGATGTTAGCGCCCTTTCGGGTTTGGCTATCGTCCGTCATAGGTCCAGTTTCCTGTTTTG
This sequence comes from Platygyra sinensis, assembly GCA_019787425.1. Taxonomy (NCBI): domain Eukaryota; kingdom Metazoa; phylum Cnidaria; class Anthozoa; order Scleractinia; family Merulinidae; genus Platygyra; species Platygyra sinensis. The sequence continues at coordinate 22,838 of JAHPZR010019430.1, forward strand.
CTTTTATCCTCCTACCAGCATCTTGTTCAATGGTTAAGGTTTCTGTAGCATGAAATGCTTTTTTACGTGGCAGGGTCGCTGGCCCTGCGCAAAAACCCTCCACCTTTCGCATCCTGGGCTTGAACTACGTATGTTCTCATAACGAGAACGCATAAAAAAAAAATTAATAACAAGCATCAGCAGTATTTTTCACAGTTGGTATATTTACAAGAGGCAGCTTTTCTATTTCAATCTAACAAAAGTGAAAAAAAGATTAAAGATTAACAAAAGGGATGCAGGCAAAACACTACACACAGAGGCATGAGGAAGAGTTAAACACTGCATATTGTCCAACGGTCATCGTTGTGCGGAATTGTTCTTAAGTTCTCCTAACGAAAACGTAATGAAAAATTTACAATAAAAATCAATAATGGCTTCCACAGCTAGTATATTTACAAGCATATAAGTTTTAACTCTTCGCCTCACAGTCCACTGGAAGCACCACTGGATCCTCTCTATCCTTGAAGAAGAGTATCCTCTTAATTTCTTTGCAACCTTCCGCGCAGGTCACTGTTAAGAACACTTTCTCGTGATCGATCAACACGAGTTTGTGTCCTGTCACACAGGGGTTGGAATCAGTATCTCTTCTGACTCTCTTTTCCTCGTGACTCTGGGCAGCACTGGCTTCAATCTCATATTCTGGATCATGTGTCAACAAGTCAACGGCATCTTCTATGGGGTGATCTGAAATCTTCCGCTGCTGAGTGACGTCAACGTTTGGTGGCGCTGCCGTGTTGCTGGGAATTATGGGCTTGCTTTCAACATATTCACAACTGGTGAAGAACACCAGCAGGACAACAAGGGATGGGTAGAGGACATCCTGTGACGGAATAAAACACGCTTATTACGTTTGTTGTTTAATGTAGAGGAAGCACAGCGAGTTGTTACTCACTTCCGTTTCTTTTGGCACCACGACCACAGCAAGTGGCTCGAATAGACAACTTTAATTCGTATTCTCGGTATGGGACTGGGACTAGCTTGAAACTGAGGCTAACGCTGAGATGGAGCCTTTTCAAATGCAAATCATCTCTTTCATTCTCCGTTGCAAGCTAGCTCTAGTCTTACACCGAGAATACGAAAATGGCCAATTGGAATTCATATAGCTTATACAGAATTGATGTCCGCATTGATATTCAGAAAAAAGTTAATTTTTTTCTCTTTCTTTTCAGTTTCGATCAAGCAGATAGAAAGACTATGCTTCCGGTTTACAAGCATTTCCTTGATTTGGATCTATTTATTTTCTCTCTCGTTTGCCTGATCATATTATAGTAAAGAGGAACAATTCATGCTGGAGGATACGTGGCCCAAAATGAAGCCTACACACTGGCACAAGGACAATTCGGTGCCCTGCTCGTCTTGTTTAACGGCAAAGGAAGAAGACAAAAGCTACCAAAAGCTATTTTACTTATGTTTTTAAAAAACAAAACTCCTCTGAACTTAACAAACTTGATCAATTTTTAGTTAAAAAGGATCACTTACCTTTGACTTGAAGCTCGTAATGGTTGGAACATAAAGATATCAGGGTGAATTAAGGCACCGATTCTTTTTTTTTTTTTTGCAATGACATTTATTAACACTTAAACTCACTTAATTACAAATCTCTGTTTTAGTTTTTAGTTACAAAAACTACATTACTTTTTACAATACATACCACTTTACGATGACTACATTACTTTGACAATGCTGACAACGTTGCAATGATTATATTAATTCTAAAAAAACAACAAACAACAGAAAAACAAACTAAAGCAAATACGTCTATTTTAGTAAGATGACGCAGAATCAGTGTTGGAACAGAAGTGAATCAATGTATTACAAGAGATTGCCGTATTTTGATAAAAATTGATGTGACTTGTTTGCAGCTGTATAACTTTGTTTTAAAATCTCTAGGTGGTTTTGGAAGCGGAGAAGAAAGTTGTCAAAAGAAAGCTTGCCGTCGCATGAAAATGTGATATTTAGCGAGGAGGAGAGTGACATTTAGTGCCTGCTTGTTTTTGATATTGTTATGATATCCATAGAGAACGACGCATTCGGTCAACGTGATAGCTTGTTTAAATTTTAAGAGCCACCAGCTGGTGAATTCTTTTCAAGAAACGGTAGATTCAGTACAGTGGAACAGCAAGTGGTTAATTGTTTGCTTTTCAGTTTTGCATAATGTGCAAGTGTCGCTTTCAGTAATTCCAGCTCGAAAAAGGCTTGAATTAGTTGGTAAAATATGGTGAGTGATGTTGTACTGAAAGGCAATTAGTTTAGAGTCTTTGGTTATCAAGAAAGGAAATGTATACACTTTGTGAATATTTTCTTTGGTGAAACCATAATTTAAGATTCTGTTCTCTGATGTAGGTGGACTTATTGCTTTGTTCAGAAGAAAAGAGTAGGCGGTTCGTGTTGATGGGGTCTTGGAGTGGAACAAGGGTTGAATTTACCGTTTGGGAACAGTTGTTTTGATTTCTTAATATCTTTTTCCATTCTGTTGGAATGGATGTAATGAGGCCATAGTAAAGTGTGAAAGAAATATTAATGTTCACTTTCTGTTTGAGTTCGTCAAAAGAGAGAAACGTGTTGTTCTCATTAAGGAGATGGTCTTTTTCTTTATTTTGGGTGGTTTTCCTTCCCATATAGACTTAAATGTAAGATTGTTAATTTCTTTCACATAACGCTCTGGAATCACTAATACGGAGGTGTTGTAAATCAATTTTGATAAACCTAGTGTCTTCACTATTTTTATCCTGCCGTGTAATGTAAGTTTCCTTCTTTTCCAACTATTAAGCGTTTTTTCTAATTTGCGGATTTTTTCTCCAAAATTCAGGTTGTGTGCATCAACAGAATTGTAAGAAAAGAAAACGCCAAGGGCACGGATAGGTTCCTGCGGCCATTTGAAGTTATAAGGTGTATCTGTTCTATTTCTCCAGGCACCTAGCCACATTGCTTCTGTTTTGGTTGTATTGATTTCCAGACCGGATGCGTGTTTAAATTTACATAGCAGTTTTAGCAGATTTGACACGGAAGCTTGGTCACTTACAGACACTGTAGTGTCGTCTGCGAATTGCGAGAGTTTTATTTCTTTTTTGCCAATGTTAACGCCTTTGATAGAGTTATCGTTTTGCAAAGCCCTTGCAAGAAGTTCAATACCGATCACGAAAAGAAGACCAGATGGAGGGCATCCTTGCCTAACGCCTCGATGGAGTTGGAAAAAAGGTGAAGCGTGACCATTGTTCAGGACACAGCTAGAGACATTGCGATAAATAACCTCTATCCATCTTTGAATATCGGGTGCAAAATTAAATAGTCTGAGAGCGGATAATAAGTAGTTCCATTCAATTGTGTCAAAAACTTTGCGAAAATCTAAGAAAATTGCGATTCCTGGCGTGTTCGCGTTTTTTGTCAGAAACATGACATCTTGGATCAGTCTTATGTTCTCGCATATAAAGCGACCTTTTACATAACCTGTTTGGTTAGGATTGATAATTTTGGGCAAGACTTTTTCAATTCTTTTTGCAACGATTTTGGTAAGTATCTTATAGTCTACGTTCAATAACGAAATCGGTCTCAAATTTTCTAATAATGATTTGTCCTTTTCTTTTTTGGGAATGAGAGAAATAACACCTCGGCGTTGGCTTATCGAGAGTAATCCGGTTTGAAAGGCAAAGTTGAAGCTTGATAACATTTCGGCTCGAAGCTCGGGCCAGAAAAATTGGTAGAATTCTGCAGAAAAACCGTCGGTGCCCGGCGTTTTATCTTTTTTAAATCCGTTGATTGCGTTTATACATTCAGCTTCTGTGATGGAACCGTCGCATAGTTTTTGGTCGTCGAGAGATAATGGGGATATGTTTTCGACTTTGAAGAATACGGAATCTTGGAAGTTGTTATTGTCGTTTTCTCTGGATTGGTAAATTGATTCGTAGAACTGTTTTTATTTATCTAGAATTGCAAATTGATCGTAGATAAAAGTGTTATCGTTTATTTTCAGTTTGTCAATATTTTTGTTGGATTGACATCGGTTTTCAAGATTGAAGAAGTATCTAGTGTTGCGCTCACCTTCATCGTACCATCTTACTTTGCTTCTGAGGATTGCACTTTGTCTTAAGAGCTTCTGCCTGAGAAACCGGGGCAGACTTGGAAATGAGGGTCGGCCAATTTTGCTTAAAATTGGTACACAATCTGCCAAAGTTTCAGCTTCAATGAACTTTTCTTAGCCGAGTTCTGGATATCAGCCCCTCAGGGGTCCCCAGAGGCTGAATTTCAGTGCAATTTTGGGCACTTTTCAATCTCTCTTTTAGCAACATGCAATAAATTTTAGACAAAAAGAAAACTATCTTTGTAATGCCCTATTCTTAGCCTTTTATGGGTAAACAAATCAATTCATGGGAATTTTTCGTTAGCCAGTGGCTGTTATGTCAACTTCGACCTATTTGAAGCATATGGGAGGCAACCGGAAATGGCCTCTTTTTCAGACCTTATATTTTCCATGCCCATGTTTTATATCGGAAAGTCTTAATACCCCTGCAAAGTTCAGCCCTTGGTTTAGTAATATCAAGAAAAAAATATTAAGGTTGAGGCTTTTTTACCAAGAAAAATCTTACAAGAAGATGACTAACCTGGCCACTTCCGGTTAAAGTTTCAACAAAGCGTGGCGGTAAAAATCAGCTGTTTAATTTCGATTAATACCTTTTTTCTTCTAAGTTATGATTTTAGAGACTCTGAAGCTGGATGTAACCGAAAAGGCTTGCAATTAATTAACAAATTTTAATGCGTTTTTTTGGACCGATCAGATTTTGGTCCGGCAACGGTACGGTTTTAAATTACGTGGAAGTAGTCTTGAAAATTATAGGGGTAATGGAGCGGCTGTGAACGAGGATATATTGTATACCTAACAACCCATCTCTTGCCGGTTAATAACAATCTACCATTGCATCTTTTTCGATCTAAACTGCAATCATGAATAACAAGCCTGTGGCTCCAAGCCGATAATGAAGCACTAATTAAATCAGGAAATAAGTCAAGCTTTATAGTACCATTTCGTATTACAATCCACCTATTTGGGACTTTCTTACCGAAGGAAAACAGCTTAGCAGTCATTCTAAATGTAATCACAACATCTGTCGTGAGACTGCTTGAATATCGCTTTGATTCTTTAGATTTCAAATACATGCAATTGTACTTAATTGCAGACTCACTTTTCCAGTCTATATGCAAAAAGTGTCTGGATAAATTCTCTTACTATAAACGCTTACCTGGTTTCAGGTTTAGAGGCATGTCCCTTTCCTATAATCTCTTGAAAGTGAAGCAACATTAAAAACCTTAGCTCAGCGGTAATTATAAATTGGTCATGAGTGCATCTCTGCGGCGGGTAATGCAAATTCAGGTCGATTCTTGCGTACGTGACGGGGTCGCGATATGCCAACTTATCTGTAGTTTGCTGGCTTTGATTGACTTGGAATTCAGTTTTTCTCGTCTAGATTCTGCTCCTTGATACTTCTGAGAAGGATTGGTATAGAACTTTTATGAGAACCTGAAGAACTATAAATGGATGTTATGTACAGAATATTTATTAATACCCAGTCCCCCTGTACAAACGACCTTCGAATTATTATTGGGGATGTCTAAGATGGTTCGTTTTCCCCGCCAAGTTGCTGAATGTCCGACAAAGTTGCTAGAAAATGTCTTACTACAACATTTTCCCTTTCTCTATCCCTTTATTGCTTTCTTAGTCAACACAGTTCCATGGTGGTAAGCAGACTAAATCAGTGTTCTGTATACCAAAGATTGGACAGGGGAGGAGTGGATTTTCCTTCACTGCTTTGATAACTGGGGAAATACAATATTTCAGCTTTCTTGGAGTACTTATGAACTTGAACTTTTTTGGCATCCCAGCTGTAGAATTGCTGTTTTACTCCGATTTCCATAGTGAGAAGCGATAATCCTCAGGACGACCAGTACGTTTGCTGTAGGTGATGTGGTAAAGTCGTCACCAGGCCCAGTGTCTCATACCTGCTGGAGATTAATTGGTTTTTGCTCTTCCTCCCAGGATGATAATTACCGGCTCCCATTTATACATCTGGGTGGAGAGAGGGATTGTGAAAGAGAATTGCCTTTCCCAAGACGACATGGCGACGCCTTAGTATTTAGGAGCGCTCCATCCGGGGTCTATCCACCTAACCATTAGGCCGCGACTGTGCTATGCGCCAGGTAGTTGCTTTTGCATAGAATCCGAATGCGCCGCTTACTACATTACATGTTTACTTCAATCTGTCGTAAACTGATAAAACGCAACAGGGGAAAAAAATGTATGGCCAGCACTGCATGTCATCATGTCGCTTGATTTGTTATTTAACTGAAATGAGCATACAGAAGTTGATTCTCAACCAAGCTGGCTTACGTTGCATTACAAAGGGTGAATTAAAGACGATTGCTATTTGCCACGTCACCGCCGAAAATGCAGCAGTTTGCGTGACCAAAGTGGGCCATGTCAACACCGTTTCTATCAAGAAAATCAAGGCGAAAAAAGAAATTGAAGAAACCGAAAAGAAAGTTACCGCTGACGTTTCAGATAGCATGTTTCAGGAAGTTGGTATATCGCGACCTCATCACGTACGCATGAATCGACCTGAATTTTCATTACTCGCAGCAACGACGTACTCACGACCAATTTATCGCTGGGCTAAGCATTTAATTTTGCCTCACTTTCAAGAGATTA
>JAHPZR010019431.1:0-5000 GCA_019787425.1 Platygyra sinensis
CTCGTAGAAAACTCCGGCTCGTAGTCTAATTGTTAATTAGTAGTATGCTAATGAAAACGCTGCAATCTGATTGGCTGAGCTACTCGTATACTATCAGCCATTAGAGTACAGTGGCTGCCGGTCGCCCACGAAATGCGATGTTTTTATACTTTTTCCGAAGTTTTGGAAGGAATTTTAGATGTAAACGGGTAATAAAATTCCTGAGAAGACTAAAAGAAGCACATCCACCCATAGAAATCTCAAGCTCATAATCCCATGTTAAATAGAAGTCATAGAAAGAACAACTGTGACTTTTACTTTTTCTAATATTAGAACATCAAAGTCCACATACTACTTGCTTTATGATAAATCTCACTCTAAAACGCATACAACTGGCCATTTTCAATTTTATTGCAAATTTTGACTTCATCCGCTAAAAAAAAATAAAAGAAAATAGAGGATAATTTTTAAAAATTGGAGAAAATAGGAACAGGCTCAAAAGAAAAGGAAAAAAACAGAAACTGGACACCTGCCTTGAGCTCAGAAAATGCTATTTAATCCTTGCCTACACGTTTTTATTTTAACTGAAAATCAAGGCGGCCTTACACATCGGTTGGGAAAACCCTTATTATAAAAAACAATATAAATAAAAAATAAAATAATCATGTTAATTTAACATTTTCATTTTGAATTTCCGTGTTAAAATACCCATTATTTTTTCTATCATCGTACTTTCTAGTGTCTCATATTCACGTTGTTATTTAGTGTTCATATATTCCATTAAGCTCTATTCTATGTCACACCGACTAGCGGTTCATTTGTATTTGAAATTAAAGATGGATGTTGGTCATCCGAGAAGTATTGCAAACCTAAAACTGTGTGTTTCTACCTCAAAGTTAATTGCTTTCTGCTACTAGTTCGTATGCAGCATGTAGCAATAATGAAAAAAAAAAATGGCTGCTTAACTTGAGAAAGTCTTGAAATGTTTGCTAACTTTAAAGAAGAAACACGGCAATAATGGTTGCAAAGGCCAGCACTGCAGTTGTAGGGCTATAGTGGCTCGGATGGCCTGCAGTCACGTTAGGTCAATCAGTAGTGTTTGACATGGCACCGGTTTGTCGTAGGAGTAGCGCTTGATATGGCACTGGTTGCCAGAGGAGTTGCTTCAGTAGGCTTCAATGATAATGGCTTCAATGGCTTCAAGGAAATGGTCCTGGCTGTTGCATCGGTTGCCTTTGCAGCTCACCATATTTACAATCCAGCAAGTACCAACCGTGAAATGAGTTAAATCAGGCTGTGAAGATTTTGCAACCTACTGCTACGTCTGTAGTAATGAAAAACACCAGGAGATAATCATTTTCAAGAATTTATCAAATAAAATTGTAACCCAAAGAAAAGTTTCTGATCTGAGCAACCCTTCGTTAATGGTCACTTTAATAAGTCTCAATCTGTTACAATCCGGCAATTACAACGGCGTCAAGCCAAATATATCAGTGTATTTACAAAATATTCGGCATAAGGAGATAGAAATAATTATGCGTGTACCGAGAGGCATGGACTAATGGCGTGTAATTTCCATAACTTATAGTCTTTACAAACTAGGACCCAGTTTTAGTACCAGAATGCAATTTGGCCTTACGCTAGTGAATTCCTATATATCTATACGCAGCACTTATTCTGGCCGCCGAATTCTCTCAAAGGCAAGGTTGGCTGAAGCGCTCTTCAAATAAGAGATATTTTTTGTTAGATCCAGTAAATAATCCGTAAATACAGCCTCGGGAGCTCAATAGGGATATCAAAACTGAAAATGGCTGAAAGCCACCTCTATGGGGAGCTTCCTTCAAACTTTTGATTCCATCGCTGATTAGCTCTTATTAACCGAGCAGGAGGTCTGTATGACGGGATAATCTTGACCGAGGCCGTGTAAGTACAGACCGAAAGCAGTGAGGTGTATACACACAACCGTGGTCAAGATTCTCCCATACAGACCGACCTACCTCGGTTAATATGATGTTTATTATATGGCAAAAACAAAAACAATTTAATTCGTTTAATGTAAATGGTTTGTACTGGCTGACAGTTTGCTTGCCAACGGCGATGAGACGAATTTAATTATTTCAAAGTTTGCTCGTCCTCTTTACTTTTTGTTTTTCTCATCAGCTGTTTGGCCCTTAAAGAAATAACTACTGTTAGAGGAAAATAGTCAATGATTGTGCATTTTAGCTTGCAACTTTCTCACTGCAAAACATAATCCGTCTAGATGCCGGTCTAGATGCGAAAATCTAGACCGCGGTCAATATCCATTTCAGCCAATCAAATTCGTGAATTTGGTAGTTCTCAGTCCTTTTGAGACAGAGCCATATAATAAATAGCTCATCATATTACTGATGGTTATACAAACATTATCTTACCTGGGCGGTAAATACTGTAATGTATGCATACCAGTTGGCGCGCTTTTATAATTATGGAGCCTCGTTTTCGAGAGTGTCAGAAAAAAGGCCGCCATCTTGAACAGTTGCGAGTTGCCTTTATCTCAAGAGAATAAAATAGAGTGAAGTAAAACTTTACAAATACAACCCCGGGCAACACCAGCACTGAGGACTACTGTAGAGCCATTGTAGAATTTGTATCTTCCAGCAGAAGAGAAACAGCTTTCAGTGGTAGGAGACAGCCAATTTTGGATTGTAGATTTATTCACGTACAAATCGCACACAATTCGCGAGTAATTCCCAGGGTCTGTCGGATTATGCCGGCATAATTTTGAGCATTTTAAAGATAAAACAACAACAACAACAACAACAACAATAACAACATGATATTAAATGTAAGGAGAACTCGATTTGAACTCGACACTCCGTGATCTAGTTCGCATGCTCTAACCACTGAGCTGCTGAAGACTCTATGGACATGATGATCCAGTCCAGACCCACAAATTGACCCTTGTTCACTATAGAGTCTCCACTGAAATATTAAAAAAGCCACACTTCTAACTCATTTTGTGCAATCATATTTAGCTTTAATCACCGAGATAACCAAGCTGTTAAAGCAGCCATAATAGATGGAGTGCGAAGCACAGACACTTCCACATGGCCACACTTGTTACTCTCATCCGGGGTAAGTATATTTCTGTAATATTTGGTTAGGTAAAATATATTAATGCATTTATGGAAAACCGTATGCCAAGCAAATTCCAGCACATAGTGAGATAAAGGTTTGACACTGACTATCTTTTTTTTTTTTTTTTTTGATGTTTCGTTCAAAACGTTTCGGCTGGTCCCGAAGCCTTCATCAGTTGAAATATAATATTAGTACGCGTGCTTAACTTCAAAGAGGAAAAGAATGGCGACATGCCACAAAATGGACCTGGATTGTACAAAACAATTGTATTGCAGCAATTCAACGCCAGCGTCGTTTTATGGTCTCCCGAAAATTCATAAACCTGAAAGGCCACTGAGACCTATCAAAAGCAGCATAGGTAGCCCCACGTACGCTGTATCCAAACATCTTGTTTCCATTCTGTCCCCTCTTCGGGGAAACCGTTTCTATGTCAAAAACAGCTCAGAATTTGTTCAAAAGATCCAGCAACATACTGTCGCCAGTGACGAAATCATGGTCTCTTTTGACGTTAAATCTTTATTCACTTTCATTCCTGTGGATCTAGCTCTCACCATCTCTAACGAGAGGCTCCAAAAAGATCAGGACCTAGCGGAACGTACAAATATGTCTATCAGCAACGTCATGAAGTTATTAGAATTTGTCCTCAATCACAACTACTTCAAACACGATGCCATCCATAGCAAACAAATCTTTGGATGCGCGATGGGTTCCCCGATCAGTCCCGTTACAGCAGACCTCGTAATGGAAGAGATTGAGGAAACTGCAATCGCCACAGCTCCCCACCCCCCTAAGTGGTGGTTCCGTTACGTTGACGATAGTCACCCGTGTCTTAAAAAGGACGAAGTGGATGAGCTTCACCAATATCTCAATTCAATTAACCCCTCCATACAGTTCACCCAAGAACTTCAGGACACCAAGGGACAGGGACTTCATTTTCTAGACACCATCACCACAAGGAGGGGCACGCAGCTTGAAGTGAATGTATACAGAAAGCCAACCCACACAGACCGCTATCTCGATTTCAATTCTCACCACCTTATATGCCATAAGAGATCTGTAGTCAGCACCTTGCTACGCAGGGCACAGAACATACCATCAACACAAAAGGGGAAACGCGACGAAACGAAGCGAGTCAAAGCTGTTCTGCGAGACAATAATTATCGCTCTTCATTCATCAGTAGCTGTGAAATATCTCTGTCGAAACTCCCTACCGATCTACCGTCCAATGGCTTTGTGGTGCTACCCTATGTGCAGGGCATTTCGGACTGGATCAGTCGAATATTGAGGCAGCAACAAATCAAAGTCGCCTTCAAACCATTGAGAACTTTGAACAGTTCGTTCCGTCGACCGAAAGCCCAGGAAAGGGTTGACCGGCCACAGTCTGGCACAGTGTACAAAATCAGTTGCACCAATTGCAGTTTTGTATACTACGGTCAGACTGAACGATCACTTAAAACTCGGATTGCGGAACACAAAAGGGCTTTTTCCATGTTTGACCACAACTCTGAGATCTCCTGCCATGTCCATGAAAACAACCACGAATTGAATTTGGAAATGTCAGAGTTCTTGGACATGAGGCTAACTATCACGAGCGACTTTTCTTGGAAGCCTGGCTTTCAGTACAGGATCCGCAATCCGGAATTGACCACGTCGCCATCCCAGATCAGAGGTCTACAAATCTCTGGCTTGCGCATAAGTCTCACGTTACACGTTTCAAGAAACTTCACGCGTTTTTCCTCAGCGCGCGCTTGACGGGCTGTTATTTGAATCACGCGTACTAACATTATATTTCAACTGATGAAGGCTTAAGGTCATTCCACTGAAATAGAACCTACACTAAGATTTTTCTCAAACTCTGCCAATTGATTGCTTATAATATAGAAACTTAAATTTTGAAATAAAAA
>JAHPZR010019431.1:7500-17500 GCA_019787425.1 Platygyra sinensis
GGATGTTCGGGGAAGAATGAGGTCCATTGGTAGGAGATAATATTTAGCAATTATTGAATTCGGCTTTCGTAGGATATGAAGAATTCTGCAGATCAAGGAGAGTGTTATCCACAGAAACCGAAGGCCGAGGTGGATAACACCCTCCGAGATCTGCAGAATTCTTCATATCCTACGAAAGCCGAATTCAATAATTGCTTTATTATTCATTCAAAATATTTCTCCGTTCTTAAGGTAGTTTCGCCATTTCGCTCTTTGTTTTTCTGTTCACCAAAAATAACACGATCTCGTCCCCAGGTTTTCTTGGTCAACGGTTCAATAATCTGCAGCGGGCTGCACTTTTGACGTCATTTTGACGTCATCGGTTCAATAATTCTCTGCGGGCTGCACTTTTGACGTCATTGATTCAATATGACGAAGATTCTTTCCAAATTTGGTGAACAGCAGCTGGTTATGGTGAATTATGCGTGTGGTTTTAACCAATCAGAAACGGGGAAATATTTTGAATGAATAATCAAGTTTCTTATGGAGTTATCGCATCCTTAAAATCGGCTTTATCCTCTGCACTAATTAACACTGCTCCAAACCTTACCGAGATGAAAATATTGCCTACTTCATTAGACGAAGTTATTGATCAGGTCGGACATTAAAAGCTGAGAATTTAGCGGACCAGGTGTAAGGTGTATGTACGCTAGAACAAAGATACACTCCGTCTGTTAATATCGTGTTTATTTCAAATTTATTATTTTAACAAAGTCAACACACATAACGTTAAAAGTAATACACCTATAAATAGCAACTAATAACATTGAGGTAGAAAGACACAGTTTTAAGTTTGCGATACATGTTTCGGACGACCAACATCCATCTTAAAGGAGCACTGTCACGAGAGTTTTGCTGTTTTCAGCCTCATTCGTTGCGAAAATCTTTACCTGGTACCCTTACTCGTTCCCAAAATGCTCAAATGGACTAGAAGAAACATATCAAACGAATGGTGGCTCAGAGAGCAAACCATAATGAATTTCTTGCAATATTTTCAAGGAATGGCTCTAGAATTTGAAAAAACTGGTAAGGTTTTTCAAATTTCAATCCATTTCCATCCTTGCCATGCTAAGTTCTAGGCGGCAATAAATGGTTTCAGTTTAGTGATAAAGTCCTAGATAACAAAACTGTATCATTATTTTTGGGTTTCCACTGATGCAGGAACATATTTCGGCATTGTAAAATGACGCTAAAATACCATGACAGTGCCCCTTTAAGCTTCAGTGGCGAATACAAATGAACCGCTAGTCGGTGTCGTATAAAAGAGAGCTCAATACAGCATATCAATACTAAATAACAACGTGAATATGGATATATTATGAGTATGGTAAAAGATTCCTATGGGCTGTTAACTGTTCACGAACACGTGTATCAAGACGTCGGTTTATTTGTCTCGCAAACATAACAGGCGCTGGCCCATGCAAGAAAATTTTTCAAATTTATAACTGAATATAGGAATTGCATCTTTGGCACTAATCAAAATTAGTTCTTGACCTTGTATGGGGCAAACACTAACTTGATTTATGGGTCAGAAACATGGAAAACTTCAGCTGTGCTCAGAAAAATGCTTTTCAGTCCTTAAAACCGCCTCCACGTCTTTTCAACTGAAAAATAAAGGAGGTCTTACATGTCAGTTGGGAAAACCCTCATTAAACGAGCAAGTTGATCATGTTAATTTAACCCTTTCATTTTAATTCTCCGTGTTAAATACCCGTTGTTTTTCTATCATATTATTTTCTAGTGCCTAACATTCAGGTTCTTATTTATTCAAGCATATATTCTTCTATTAAACTCTCTTCTATATCACACCGACTAGCGGTTCATTTGTATTTGCAATTGAAGATGGATGTTGGTCATCCGAAAATCGAAACATGTATTGCAACCCTAAAGCTCTGTGTTTCTACCTCAAAGTTAATCCATGTCTGCTAATGATTCGCAACTAATAACAATAATGAAAAAAAAAAAAAAAAATAGCTGCTTGACTTGAGACAGTCTTGAAATGTTTTCTAAACTAGAAGAGAAAAACAGCCATCATGGTTGCAAACACCAACACTGCAGTCGTAGGGCTATACTGACTCGGATGGCCTGCAGTTGTCGGTTCATCAGTAGTGTTTGACATGGCCTTGGTTGCCGTAGGCGTTGCCGTAGGCGTTGCATCAGTTGGCTTCAACGAAACGGTCTGGTTGTTGCATAGGTCACCCTTGCAGCAAACCATGTTACAATCCAGCAACGACCAATCGTCAAGCGAGTTAAAGAAGGCTGTGAAGGCTTTACAACCTTCTGTGACGTCTGCAGTAATGAAAAAACACCAGAAGGTAATCATTCCCAATAATTTAGCAAATAAAATGTAGCGAAAAGAAAAGAGACTGACCAATTAAGAGTTTCTCATCTGAGTGAACACCCCTTGGCCTCTTAATTAATGGCCAGCATTATAAGTCTCCATCTGTTACAATCTGGCAAATACAAAGACACCAAGCCAAATATATATATCTTCTATTTCCAAATTATTCGGCATAGGCAGGCAGAAATAATTATGCGTGTACCGAGAGCCATGGACTCCAGGGGTGTACTTACATATCGCAAATGAACGCAAATGAATTCCTATATATCCCGCTTATTCTGGCCGCTAAATTCGCGCACTGATAAGGTTGAAGCGCTTTTCAAATAACAGAATTTTATCTTAAATCCAGTAAGCAATCGGTAAATACAGCCTCGGTAGCTCAACAGGGATATCAATACTAAAACTGACTGAAAGTCGCCTCTGTGGGGAGGTTCCTTCAAAGCTGTTGTTTCCATCGCTTACCGTTCGCGGAAGTTTCGTTGAAGAGCTCATATTAGTGATGGTTATACAAACATTTTCTTACCTGGGCAGGCAATACAACCTCGGCTAACACCAGCAAGGACAACCGTGGAGCCATTCTTAAACTTGTATCTTCCAGCAGCCGAGAAACAGCTCTCGGTGGTAGGGGAAGTGCAATTTTGGACTGTGGATTCATTCACGCACAAATCGAAATTATCCTCGAGGCATGCGTGACACTGAGTTGTGTTAATGCCATTATCAGCTGTGGAAATAAAATAATCGAGAAACAACTTTTAAGAAAGCGAGTGCGGCACAGTTAGAGACGTACCTCTATAACTCGATGGAAACCGGGAATTTGCGCGATCCGTTGACGCGATATAATGGTGCGAGCGAAGAGAAAGCATTCTTTTTTTGCATCAAAACAAGTCTGGAAATTATGCTATGTTGAAAATATTGTTGACCATCTTTTGGTCGTTTGCTGGGAGACGTGAATCAATATTGTGATTATTTTTGCATGAGAATTTAGTACGATAGTTCAGTTTTAAGAAAAGTTTGGGCTCCCATCGTTTTTACAGGGCTTTAACGGTCAAAATCGAACTGGTAGTTGGGGATTCTCCTTGAATTGCCGTCATAATTTCGTGGTATTTCGCTGGAGTTGGTGTGTTTTTCACGTATTTTTTTTCTCACGATAAGAATATAATTTTGCGGCTCGGTTTATTCTTTTAATATTCTCATGTTAATTTGTTTCGTAGAGTGCATGTAATCCCTTTATTTGGCCGACGTTTTTTGTAATTGCAATAAAAATGAAAATTTAAAAAAATAATAAAAAAATAAAAAAGTGCAATCATTCTCTCCTAGCTTTTGACTGTCTGTTTTAGTGAACAGAAAATCTCTGTGGTGGGGCCTTAAGATAAGTGCGGATGCTGCGTTCATAGTACAGTGTTCAAATGGCATGTATGAAATGTGCGAATAATCTAATTCCTAATTTCCTAGGTCGCTTTTTGTTAGAATCTCAGTTTCATAGCGACATTGAAATTTTGTGAGAGTAAGGTTCTAAGATCAGAGTGATCAAGTTATAACAATTCATCCCACTAGAATAAATCACGGTTTTATACTTCCCAGAAAAAACAGAGGCCAGCCGTAACATTTTCTTTGGTCGAGAAATCGCCAGCATCTTTAAGGCACGATTACTAAGCTAAACTCACAAAAAAAGATGGTGGACGGTTTGTGATTTTCTTTTTTATTCGAATGAAGTCACCCAAAGCTCAAGATATTTAGATGACATCGTACATCCACTAGAAGTTCGATCGAGTACCAAGTGGGCATAAAACTTTGCACTAAAAAAATAATGCCTCAGGCACTGGGAATATGTTGAACATTGTGAGCATTTGTGAATATTTACGTTGACTTCATCTTGGTAAATATTCAACAATGTTCATCTGTCTACGGCAAATAATTGTTAAATATTATTATTAAACAAGGTGGAAACAGAAATGCGTTTTTGCGCTATTATTTTTATAAGAAAGTATTAAGAATGCTATATTATTTATCAAAAAACGAAATTTTAGTTTCATGAGATGCTGACGAACGAAACAATAATCAGTGGTAAGACCTCCTTTTTTGCTACGAGCGCGCCGGGTAAGATCGACTATGACAAACATCCGTTGCAATACGTGAAGGTGTCTGTACACAAGCACTTTGGAACATGTAGATCATGTTCAAGTGTTTTGTTTAATGGCATGAACATATGTTTGTGGTATCATATTAGTACTTTGTTTGATGCTATATTGAGTTCTTAATCAATACTGTAGAGCCTAGACGAAAAATTCAGATTTTACTTTTCTAAATTGATAGTTAAGTTGATAGGATTATTGTAGAAGGACAAAGTGATGCATGCAAGTCTTTGAGCGTGACCTCGTTTTGTGCGCGCTAGCTCTTCCATGACCTCACTTCCCAGGAATGTCGATTGGCAAACAGTTATGCACGGAAAGGCGTAGCTGAATGCACCTACGCTTCTATGAATCATCTTTAGATCTGATAGAGTGAATCGAAATACGCACAACTAAAGAATAGAACGATATTGATCATAACAAAATTTACTAGTCTTGACTGTAAATATCGAAACATTTAACCGCAGTGTTATACAACGATAAGTGGAATGTTAAGTGGAATATTTACTCGCCACGATTAATGTTGTTATCAGCCATACAAGATTCGTTTTCACGAATCGTTTAATGAGTGACTCTACTGTTTCGTAAGTATACCGAAATCATATAACATTAAAAATACCATCAACAGAATGTTCTGGTTTAATTGGTTTTTTTCTTTTAATTGAAGCTGTGACCAGGATAACCTGCAAGTGTAAAGCTTGTCAAAGCGCAGTAATGAATCCTTTTGCATAAATTAGTGTTTTTACTAAACCTTTTTCCATCTTAAAGTGCAAACAATTTACGCAGGACTTTCAACATATCAGCTCCCAATATTTACCGTTATGAAACATTTGTGACGTTTGAACGGCAAGAGTTAAGGTAAATAGAAACAGGTCGCTAAAATAATGTGGCGTATGCTCTCAATTATTCCCTTAACGGTCAACAATTCCAATGCTTTTAAAATACGGTGAACGTGCAGCTTCATGTGTTTGATTATCGAACCCTCTGTACTCGAGATGATTTCAGTAAATATTTCACTATCTTTAGAGGAATCGATCACAGATGATAATATTCGAAAAAAAAAAAACTGGGTGACGAACTTCCAAAACATCGGTGCATAAAATGTTTGTTGGGTGTACTTCAGAAATGGCTCTGTTTAAAGTTCGCTCTGGAAGGGATATCTTAATTGAAACTGTGTTCAACGTGGAATATTAGTATTTATACTAAATCTTACAAAACTTGGCAATTATCATGTGACTGCCGCCAGAAATTTAATTGATGAATTCTTCCTTCATTGAACTGATATTGACTTGGAAACAAAGGACTGTTTTTAGCTCATGTAATTTGCATCGGTCATCCAAGTTCAGTTCGAGAAGTTTTGCTGGGCGTTGCATTTCACTTTGTGTCTTCTAGTGGTACCAGGCGTGTTGAAGCTGTCTTTCACAAGCGGAATCATGGCGATGTCTTTTGCCTTGTTTTGCATCATACTGGGAATTGGGGCTGTCAATGTAGGTTTACTTTCGTCTTTATTTATCCTGAAGGCTTATTGAAATCACGAATGTGCTCTCACTCGCGCTTTGTGAGTGACAGCCTCTGAAAGTTGATCTGCCAGATAGCCTCGTTTTGTAAGATTTAGTATAAATACTAATATTCCACGTTGAACACAGTTTCAATTAAGATATCCCTTCCAGAGCGAACTTTAAACAGAGCCATTTCTGAAGTACACCCAACAAACATTTTATGCACCGATGTTTTGGAAGTTCGTCACCCAGTTTTTTTTTTTCGAATATTATCATCTGTGATCGATTCCTCTAAAGATAGTGAAATATTTACTGAAATCATCTCGAGTACAGAGGGTTCGATAATCAAACACATGAAGCTGCACGTTCACCGTATTTTAAAAGCATTGGAATTGTTGACCGTTAAGGGAATAATTGAGAGCATACGCCACATTATTTTAGCGACCTGTTTCTATTTACCTTAACTCTTGCCGTTCAAACGTCACAAATGTTTCATAACGGTAAATATTGGGAGCTGATATGTTGAAAGTCCTGCGTAAATTGTTTGCACTTTAAGATGGAAAAAGGTTTAGTAAAAACACTAATTTATGCAAAAGGATTCATTACTGCGCTTTGACAAGCTTTACACTTGCAGGTTATCCTGGTCACAGCTTCAATTAAAAGAAAAAAACCAATTAAACCAGAACATTCTGTTGATGGTATTTTTAATGTTATATGATTTCGGTATACTTACGAAACAGTAGAGTCACTCATTAAACGATTCGTGAAAACGAATCTTGTATGGCTGATAACAACATTAATCGTGGCGAGTAAATATTCCACTTAACATTCCACTTATCGTTGTATAACACTGCGGTTAAATGTTTCGATATTTACAGTCAAGACTAGTAAATTTTGTTATGATCAATATCGTTCTATTCTTTAGTTGTGCGTATTTCGATTCACTCTATCAGATCTAAAGATGATTCATAGAAGCGTAGGTGCATTCAGCTACGCCTTTCCGTGCATAACTGTTTGCCAATCGACATTCCTGGGAAGTGAGGTCATGGAAGAGCTAGCGCGCACAAAACGAGGTCACGCTCAAAGACTTGCATGCATCACTTTGTCCTTCTACAATAATCCTATCAACTTAACTATCAATTTAGAAAAGTAAAATCTGAATTTTTCGTCTAGGCTCTACAGTATTGATTAAGAACTCAATATAGCATCAAACAAAGTACTAATATGATACCACAAACATATGTTCATGCCATTAAACAAAACACTTGAACATGATCTACATGTTCCAAAGTGCTTGTGTACAGACACCTTCACGTATTGCAACGGATGTTTGTCATAGTCGATCTTACCCGGCGCGCTCGTAGCAAAAAAGGAGGTCTTACCACTGATTATTGTTTCGTTCGTCAGCATCTCATGAAACTAAAATTTCGTTTTTTGATAAATAATATAGCATTCTTAATACTTTCTTATAAAAATAATAGCGCAAAAACGCATTTCTGTTTCCACCTTGTTTAATAATAATATTTAACAATTATTTGCCGTAGACAGATGAACATTGTTGAATATTTACCAAGATGAAGTCAACGTAAATATTCACAAATGCTCACAATGTTCAACATATTCCCAGTGCCTGAGGCATTATTTTTTTAGTGCAAAGTTTTATGCCCACTTGGTACTCGATCGAACTTCTAGTGGATGTACGATGTCATCTAAATATCTTGAGCTTTGGGTGACTTCATTCGAATAAAAAAGAAAATCACAAACCGTCCACCATCTTTTTTTGTGAGTTTAGCTTAGTAATCGTGCCTTAAAGATGCTGGCGATTTCTCGACCAAAGAAAATGTTACGGCTGGCCTCTGTTTTTTCTGGGAAGTATAAAACCGTGATTTATTCTAGTGGGATGAATTGTTATAACTTGATCACTCTGATCTTAGAACCTTACTCTCACAAAATTTCAATGTCGCTATGAAACTGAGATTCTAACAAAAAGCGACCTAGGAAATTAGGAATTAGATTATTCGCACATTTCATACATGCCATTTGAACACTGTACTATGAACGCAGCATCCGCACTTATCTTAAGGCCCCACCACAGAGATTTTCTGTTCACTAAAACAGACAGTCAAAAGCTAGGAGAGAATGATTGCACTTTTTTATTTTTTTATTATTTTTTTAAATTTTCATTTTTATTGCAATTACAAAAAACGTCGGCCAAATAAAGGGATTACATGCACTCTACGAAACAAATTAACATGAGAATATTAAAAGAATAAACCGAGCCGCAAAATTATATTCTTATCGTGAGAAAAAAAATACGTGAAAAACACACCAACTCCAGCGAAATACCACGAAATTATGACGGCAATTCAAGGAGAATCCCCAACTACCAGTTCGATTTTGACCGTTAAAGCCCTGTAAAAACGATGGGAGCCCAAACTTTTCTTAAAACTGAACTATCGTACTAAATTCTCATGCAAAAATAATCACAATATTGATTCACGTCTCCCAGCAAACGACCAAAAGATGGTCAACAATATTTTCAACATAGCATAATTTCCAGACTTGTTTTGATGCAAAAAAAGAATGCTTTCTCTTCGCTCGCACCATTATATCGCGTCAACGGATCGCGCAAATTCCCGGTTTCCATCGAGTTATAGAGGTACGTCTCTAACTGTGCCGCACTCGCTTTCTTAAAAGTTGTTTCTCGATTATTTTATTTCCACAGCTGATAATGGCATTAACACAACTCAGTGTCACGCATGCCTCGAGGATAATTTCGATTTGTGCGTGAATGAATCCACAGTCCAAAATTGCACTTCCCCTACCACCGAGAGCTGTTTCTCGGCTGCTGGAAGATACAAGTTTAAGAATGGCTCCACGGTTGTCCTTGCTGGTGTTAGCCGAGGTTGTATTGCCTGCCCAGGTAAGAAAATGTTTGTATAACCATCACTAATATGAGCTCTTCAACGAAACTTCCGCGAACGGTAAGCGATGGAAACAACAGCTTTGAAGGAACCTCCCCACAGAGGCGACTTTCAGTCAGTTTTAGTATTGATATCCCTGTTGAGCTACCGAGGCTGTATTTACCGATTGCTTACTGGATTTAAGATAAAATTCTGTTATTTGAAAAGCGCTTCAACCTTATCAGTGCGCGAATTTAGCGGCCAGAATAAGCGGGATATATAGGAATTCATTTGCGTTCATTTGCGATATGTAAGTACACCCCTGGAGTCCATGGCTCTCGGTACACGCATAATTATTTCTGCCTGCCTATGCCGAATAATTTGGAAATAGAAGATATATATATTTGGCTTGGTGTCTTTGTATTTGCCAGATTGTAACAGATGGAGACTTATAATGCTGGCCATTAATTAAGAGGCCAAGGGGTGTTCACTCAGATGAGAAACTCTTAATTGGTCAGTCTCTTTTCTTTTCGCTACATTTTATTTGCTAAATTATTGGGAATGATTACCTTCTGGTGTTTTTTCATTACTGCAGACGTCACAGAAGGTTGTAAAGCCTTCACAGCCTTCTTTAACTCGCTTGACGATTGGTCGTTGCTGGATTGTAACATGGTTTGCTGCAAGGGTGACCTATGCAACAACCAGACCGTTTCGTTGAAGCCAACTGATGCAACGCCTACGGCAACGCCTACGGCAACCAAGGCCATGTCAAACACTACTGATGAACCGACAACTGCAGGCCATCCGAGTCAGTATAGCCCTACGACTGCAGTGTTGGTGTTTGCAACCATGATGGCTGTTTTTCTCTTCTAGTTTAGAAAACATTTCAAGACTGTCTCAAGTCAAGCAGCTATTTTTTTTTTTTTTTTTCATTATTGTTATTAGTTGCGAATCATTAGCAGACATGGATTAACTTTGAGGTAGAAACACAGAGCTTTAGGGTTGCAATACATGTTTCGATTTTCGGATGACCAACATCCATCTTCAATTGCAAATACAAATGAACCGCTAGTCGGTGTGATATAGAAG
>JAHPZR010019431.1:22500-26811 GCA_019787425.1 Platygyra sinensis
CCACAAAGCCATTGGACGGTAGATCGGTAGGGAGTTTCGACAGAGATATTTCACAGCTACTGATGAATGAAGAGCGATAATTATTGTCTCGCAGAACAGCTTTGACTCGCTTCGTTTCGTCGCGTTTCCCCTTTTGTGTTGATGGTATGTTCTGTGCCCTGCGTAGCAAGGTGCTGACTACAGATCTCTTATGGCATATAAGGTGGTGAGAATTGAAATCGAGATAGCGGTCTGTGTGGGTTGGCTTTCTGTATACATTCACTTCAAGCTGCGTGCCCCTCCTTGTGGTGATGGTGTCTAGAAAATGAAGTCCCTGTCCCTTGGTGTCCTGAAGTTCTTGGGTGAACTGTATGGAGGGGTTAATTGAATTGAGATATTGGTGAAGCTCATCCACTTCGTCCTTTTTAAGACACGGGTGACTATCGTCAACGTAACGGAACCACCACTTAGGGGGGTGGGGAGCTGTGGCGATTGCAGTTTCCTCAATCTCTTCCATTACGAGGTCTGCTGTAACGGGACTGATCGGGGAACCCATCGCGCATCCAAAGATTTGTTTGCTATGGATGGCATCGTGTTTGAAGTAGTTGTGATTGAGGACAAATTCTAATAACTTCATGACGTTGCTGATAGACATATTTGTACGTTCCGCTAGGTCCTGATCTTTTTGGAGCCTCTCGTTAGAGATGGTGAGAGCTAGATCCACAGGAATGAAAGTGAATAAAGATTTAACGTCAAAAGAGACCATGATTTCGTCACTGGCGACAGTATGTTGCTGGATCTTTTGAACAAATTCTGAGCTGTTTTTGACATAGAAACGGTTTCCCCGAAGAGGGGACAGAATGGAAACAAGATGTTTGGATACAGCGTACGTGGGGCTACCTATGCTGCTTTTGATAGGTCTCAGTGGCCTTTCAGGTTTATGAATTTTCGGGAGACCATAAAACGACGCTGGCGTTGAATTGCTGCAATACAATTGTTTTGTACAATCCAGGTCCATTTTGTGGCATGTCGCCATTCTTTTCCTCTTTGAAGTTAAGCACGCGTACTAATATTATATTTCAACTGATGAAGGCTTCGGGACCAGCCGAAACGTTTTGAACGAAACATCAAAAAAAAAAAAAAAAAAGATAGTCAGTGTCAAACCTTTATCTCACTATGTGCTGGAATTTGCTTGGCATACGGTTTTCCATAAATGCATTAATATATTTTACCTAACCAAATATTACAGAAATATACTTACCCCGGATGAGAGTAACAAGTGTGGCCATGTGGAAGTGTCTGTGCTTCGCACTCCATCTATTATGGCTGCTTTAACAGCTTGGTTATCTCGGTGATTAAAGCTAAATATGATTGCACAAAATGAGTTAGAAGTGTGGCTTTTTTAATATTTCAGTGGAGACTCTATAGTGAACAAGGGTCAATTTGTGGGTCTGGACTGGATCATCATGTCCATAGAGTCTTCAGCAGCTCAGTGGTTAGAGCATGCGAACTAGATCACGGAGTGTCGAGTTCAAATCGAGTTCTCCTTACATTTAATATCATGTTGTTATTGTTGTTGTTGTTGTTGTTGTTGTTTTATCTTTAAAATGCTCAAAATTATGCCGGCATAATCCGACAGACCCTGGGAATTACTCGCGAATTGTGTGCGATTTGTACGTGAATAAATCTACAATCCAAAATTGGCTGTCTCCTACCACTGAAAGCTGTTTCTCTTCTGCTGGAAGATACAAATTCTACAATGGCTCTACAGTAGTCCTCAGTGCTGGTGTTGCCCGGGGTTGTATTTGTAAAGTTTTACTTCACTCTATTTTATTCTCTTGAGATAAAGGCAACTCGCAACTGTTCAAGATGGCGGCCTTTTTTCTGACACTCTCGAAAACGAGGCTCCATAATTATAAAAGCGCGCCAACTGGTATGCATACATTACAGTATTTACCGCCCAGGTAAGATAATGTTTGTATAACCATCAGTAATATGATGAGCTATTTATTATATGGCTCTGTCTCAAAAGGACTGAGAACTACCAAATTCACGAATTTGATTGGCTGAAATGGATATTGACCGCGGTCTAGATTTTCGCATCTAGACCGGCATCTAGACGGATTATGTTTTGCAGTGAGAAAGTTGCAAGCTAAAATGCACAATCATTGACTATTTTCCTCTAACAGTAGTTATTTCTTTAAGGGCCAAACAGCTGATGAGAAAAACAAAAAGTAAAGAGGACGAGCAAACTTTGAAATAATTAAATTCGTCTCATCGCCGTTGGCAAGCAAACTGTCAGCCAGTACAAACCATTTACATTAAACGAATTAAATTGTTTTTGTTTTTGCCATATAATAAACATCATATTAACCGAGGTAGGTCGGTCTGTATGGGAGAATCTTGACCACGGTTGTGTGTATACACCTCACTGCTTTCGGTCTGTACTTACACGGCCTCGGTCAAGATTATCCCGTCATACAGACCTCCTGCTCGGTTAATAAGAGCTAATCAGCGATGGAATCAAAAGTTTGAAGGAAGCTCCCCATAGAGGTGGCTTTCAGCCATTTTCAGTTTTGATATCCCTATTGAGCTCCCGAGGCTGTATTTACGGATTATTTACTGGATCTAACAAAAAATATCTCTTATTTGAAGAGCGCTTCAGCCAACCTTGCCTTTGAGAGAATTCGGCGGCCAGAATAAGTGCTGCGTATAGATATATAGGAATTCACTAGCGTAAGGCCAAATTGCATTCTGGTACTAAAACTGGGTCCTAGTTTGTAAAGACTATAAGTTATGGAAATTACACGCCATTAGTCCATGCCTCTCGGTACACGCATAATTATTTCTATCTCCTTATGCCGAATATTTTGTAAATACACTGATATATTTGGCTTGACGCCGTTGTAATTGCCGGATTGTAACAGATTGAGACTTATTAAAGTGGCCATTAACGAAGGGTTGCTCAGATCAGAAACTTTTCTTTGGGTTACAATTTTATTTGATAAATTCTTGAAAATGATTATCTCCTGGTGTTTTTCATTACTACAGACGTAGCAGTAGGTTGCAAAATCTTCACAGCCTGATTTAACTCATTTCACGGTTGGTACTTGCTGGATTGTAAATATGGTGAGCTGCAAAGGCAACCGATGCAACAGCCAGGACCATTTCCTTGAAGCCATTGAAGCCATTATCATTGAAGCCTACTGAAGCAACTCCTCTGGCAACCAGTGCCATATCAAGCGCTACTCCTACGACAAACCGGTGCCATGTCAAACACTACTGATTGACCTAACGTGACTGCAGGCCATCCGAGCCACTATAGCCCTACAACTGCAGTGCTGGCCTTTGCAACCATTATTGCCGTGTTTCTTCTTTAAAGTTAGCAAACATTTCAAGACTTTCTCAAGTTAAGCAGCCATTTTTTTTTTTTCATTATTGCTACATGCTGCATACGAACTAGTAGCAGAAAGCAATTAACTTTGAGGTAGAAACACACAGTTTTAGGTTTGCAATACTTCTCGGATGACCAACATCCATCTTTAATTTCAAATACAAATGAACCGCTAGTCGGTGTGACATAGAATAGAGCTTAATGGAATATATGAACACTAAATAACAACGTGAATATGAGACACTAGAAAGTACGATGATAGAAAAAATAATGGGTATTTTAACACGGAAATTCAAAATGAAAATGTTAAATTAACATGATTATTTTATTTTTTATTTATATTGTTTTTTATAATAAGGGTTTTCCCAACCGATGTGTAAGGCCGCCTTGATTTTCAGTTAAAATAAAAACGTGTAGGCAAGGATTAAATAGCATTTTTCTGAGCTCAAGGCAAGGTGTCCAGTTTCTGTTTTTTTCCTTTTCTTTTGAGCCTGTTCCTATTTTCTCCAATTTTTAAAAATTATCCTCTTATTTTCTTTTATTTTTTTTTAGCGGATGAAGTCAAAATTTGCAATAAAATTGAAAATGGCCAGTTGTATGCGTTTTAGAGTGAGATTTATCATAAAGCAAGTAGTATGTGGACTTTGATGTTCTAATATTAGAAAAAGTAAAAGTCACAGTTGTTCTTTCTATGACTTCTATTTAACAATGGGATTATGAGCTTGAGATTTCTATGGGTGGATGTGCTTCTTTTAGTCTTCTCAGGAATTTTATTACCCGTTTACATCTAAAATTCCTTCCAAAACTTCGGAAAAAGTATAAAAACATCGCATTTCGTGGGCGACCGGCAGCCACTGTACTCTAATGGCTGATAGTATACGAGTAGCTCAGCCAATCAGATTGCAGCGTTTTCATTAGCATACTACTAATTAACAATT
>JAHPZR010019433.1:7500-17500 GCA_019787425.1 Platygyra sinensis
TATTGTTCCGAGCTTCAGGTTTGTTAGAAATAGCGGAACCGGAAACGCTTTTATTTAGTATGCAAATCGTGTCATGTGACGAAAACTCACTCAAGCATAACAAACAAACAAGCAGTTATGAAGTGAACGAAAACAGTCTCTTTCATGCATCAAAGTTCGACTCTCTTCGCCTAAATCAATGATGGAAGACCTTCCTTTCTTCTGTGGTTGAGGCTGAGACTTCTCGTTGTCTTTGGAGAAGGAATTTGAGGGTACAGCCGGTGTAATTCTGCGATGGATTTCTTTTGAGTTGTAAAACTCCTTCGACTGCACGATGCCCAGCTGTGGATAGTTCGATCAATGGCACTGTGGATACCGTTCAATGGTACTCTGCATGATTTTAAGGGATTCCAGGTCGTTAGTATCTCTGTTTCTTTTGCGCCCTCGGCGTAGAACTTTATACTCAGGACCTTGTCAAGTTCGTGCGGCGCCGTTTGTTTCAAGATATATTTTTCAAGATGGCGGGATCGGGACTGGCACCAGCTTCGGAGGACGTTCGTTCATTCACTGTTTTGTGAAGCGGGTCGAAAGACTACGTATATTTATTCACAGGGACAGAGTTGAGCTCTTGAATTGCTTCGTTTGCAACTACCGGGAACCTGGAAACATGTACCTTGATGGCTATGAATTTGTTGTGTGGTTTTCGTTTGTTTATGTTTTGCTTGACTGACTCGGCATGATAAGGATCTTGAGCAGATGCTGAAGTAAAAACGCCAAAATATCCGTCTAAATGGACACTGAATGTTGGAAACTTCTTGTGAAGAAGGTCTTCAGCCTGAAGGAGCCCATTGTCATCATTCAGAAACTGTAATTAATTAAATTCACCAATTGTTTTGAAAAAGAAAAGACAACAACAAAATTTTGGCAATACCGATAACCTGTAGTAGCAAAATTCACAACACAGTGGCTTTGTCTTTCATTTTCCTGAAATTGTATTGGTTATGTTAGACTAACCTTGAAATCTGATTGGTTTTTTGTTTTACCGTCCCATTCTCATTGGATGAGAAAAAGCTGCGATTTAGAGCAAAAAATAGTGCGATTCGTGAATAAATCGCACCCCTGAGAGCCAATCACATTGCAAGGATAACCAGTGATTTCAAAATGGATTTAATAAAATATGCAAAACTCACTCAAGCATAACAAAAAAACAAGCAATTCTAAAGTGAGAAAAACAGTCTCTTTCATGCATCAAAGTTCGACTCTCTTCGCCTAAACCAACGATGGAAGAGTCCTTCCTTTCTTCTGTGGTTGAGGCTGAGACTTCTCGTTGTCTTTGCAGAAGAAATCTGAGGGTGCAGCCAGTGTAATTATGCGATGGATTTCTTTTGAGTTGTGAAACTCCTTCGACTGCACGATGCCCAGCTGTGGATAGTTCAATGGCACTGCATGATTTTTAGGGATTCCAGCTCGTTATTATCTCTGTTTCTTTTGTGACCTCGGCGTAGAACTTTATACTGAGGACCTTGTCAAGTTCGATATAGAGTACAAATAAGCAACACGTTCACGGAAAATCTCAAATTTAGTTCCGCGAAGACAAATACAAGTTTAGAGACTAAAAAGATATCTTGCAATCTATAGAAATGAGCCTAAACAATGCATAAACACATGGCAAATTACTGAGGCTTGAGGCGACATGCCGATAACAGCGGAAATCACGCAGACCTATGACCTCTAAAAATCTCAGCTACAACACGGGCTAACGGATCAACTCTACTTAAAATTCCTCCTTACAACTCAGTAGCAGAAGAAAACTGCTACTGTACAGATGTCAAGAATCGCAGGAGTCGTTTACGGCTTGTCAACCCCATTTTACAACAATACCCCAATATATGTTTATAGATTAGGCATGCAAACTCCAGTCGCCGTTAACACGGACGTCTAAGCGAACAGAATGGAACGGTCCTGTTTGGTGATTGCAGTTTTGTTTATCCGAAAGTTACAACACAAGCACACGATCAGGAAACTGAGTAGCTGGCTCGAAGTCTTCGAGTGGACAAGGCTTTAATTCGAAGTGAAATATAAAATGTCGACACTAAAAGCGGCAGCTGAAAGTTCCTTGTGCCAGATTTCGAGTTGATCCAAGTCTTTAGATTATTTGGCTATTAATTTAATAAAATGATGATAAATGATAAAAAAAAAAATCGGCCTTCCCCTTTGGCGCCATTTTTCTTTTAGGCTGTTATGCGGATGTCGGCGAAAACAAGATCATTTTCGCGGGAAATAAAGAAGTCCTGCAGATATCACAGTTCTAAAAATAAAAAGATACGGGAAAGGGTTGACTCAAGGGTACAATTGAGATGGAGGCTCTGGGTAATGGGCTCCGGGAAAGGTAAATAACCTTCCAAATTGTACGGAAATTTCGAAAATATCTTACTTAAAATTGGTGTCTCATTTGATTTTCCTTCTGGAATTTCCAAAGTTTTCAGTTCAGGAGGCTGCTGGCTCTCCGGCACTTTTCCAACAGCTGCACTTTCATCTCCCGTCGATCCTCAGCCAAGGGCGGGAGATGATTGACATTTCAGGTTACTTGACGAATAAACCCTACAGTGGAACTCCACCTTACGATCACCTCGTTAAAACGGCCCGTCTTTCACAGGGCGAAATAAGGTGTTTCCGTAATTCGGAAATGTGACGGAAATCTGTAAGTTGAAATTTCCGTCATGTTTCCGCAAGACGGATACGACGGAAACGTGTAAAAGACATATATTCAAAATTTTACGCGTTTCCGCAACGTTTCCGTTGGCTGAAACGTGTAAGGTCGTTTCCATCACGTTTCCGCAAACGGATATAGACGGAAACTCGGTCATTTTCCATTCCTGTATACAAGTTGTTTATACCGAAATACTATCCGAAAGATGTTTGGGAGAAATGGTAATAATATGTTGCGTTTTCGCAACGTTTCCGTTAGCTTAAATGTGCAAGATCGTTTCTAATGTGTGGTTTCCACAGTTGCGCATGCAGTTCAAGAGATGTTTCGGCTTTAGTGCCGATTCAGCTCTATTGGCCCCTGCACTAAGCTGTTTAAGTAACATTTAGTCGGAGAAAATGTTACTTAATGTAACTTAATGTAACTTAAATTGTGATGTACCTTTCATTAACTTTAACGATCCACCTAAAGTTTAGACTCGATTACCAGCCGCTGTTCGGGAAATGAGCCCGCGCTCCTCCCCCGAACACACTTCTCGGGGAGGGTAGACCAGACACGAGAGAGCGGCGGAAATCGAGCCTACCTAAAGTTAAGACGAAGTACAACAGTATTCAGTAAAAGGCAACACTTAAATTTCCTAAAGTCATGATCATTAATATGTTAACAGATGATGGTACTTCACTACTGTAACAAAATCAGGCACTTCTGTATTCGCCAAAGAATCTACAGTGGCTTATGTATTGATTTGATTTAGTGCCTCAAGGGGGATGGACAGACTGTAAACACGCTAAAATTCTGCGGGCTTTCGTGAGCTTTCGTGACCTTCGTAGAAGCCCAGGATGTCGTGGCCCAAAGGGACCGCCGCCTCGGCCTAGATGATTGGTTGATTTTGATGTGCGTGCGGGCCTCGTTTTGGAAGCGAGATTGCGTTACTAAATATGCGCGCCATATTTTAATTTTCGTTTGGGCGATCTTTGTGTTGCGTTCTGATTTTACACGAAATCTTCTATACAATGGCTGAGGAAACTTTGGGCATTGATGTGAACGGTCAGGACACTCTTAATGAGACCCCAGTCGCTGGAAATTCAGAGGAAGCCGTCCTCAAAGAATTAAACGAGCTGAGGAAAGAAAACAAAAAGCTCAACAAACGGCTGGACGCCATTTTGAAAGTCCGAAAGCCAAGAAGAAGCTATTCAGAAAAAGAGAGCGCCCGTCAGTTGACCCCAGTTGTTCCGTAAGTGCAATATATAACGATTTTTTTCTAGGTTGACTAAGCCGAACGCAAGTACTAGAGCTTGCGTGTATCAATGTATAGCTTGTACATGCACATATTTTAGCATCCGGTTCGAACAGAAATGAACGAACAACAGATTAGCGCTCAAAGCCTCTTTTTAGGTATTTTACATGTCAATGTGCCACAGGTGAAGGACTAGAAAGACGTCGAATGATTGTTATGTACATGCATGCTGCAATTGAGACTGTTTCTATTTGCGCTTTGGCCTGTCAAACAGGCCAATCCCAAAGAAATGTCCTTCTTGGGCAGGACGGGAACCAGAAAGTTAAGGTATTTAGAACTTATTATTATATGGCCGAGTCAAACAAGGACCGGAACGTACCAAATTCGTGAATTTGATGTGTTTAAATCAATATAGACTGCGACTTGATCTAGATTTTCCCATCTAGATCATGTCTAGGTCTATTTTTCCAGTCTAGCATTCAGACCAATTACATTTTGTGGCAAGAAAGTAACTTAATTAAAGGGCATTTGACACCCTTCTGCGCATGTGCAGCAATTTGATTTCTCATCCGACGGAACAGTTTTCAAAGTTGTTATTCGTGAGAAAAATCCTCCTCCATCGACCTTGTGAGGCGTATGAAAATAGTAATACCGATATTGAAGAACTGTTTAGTCATCCATGAAAGATTTAAAAGTCGTATTTTGTGTTTTGAGTTGAATGCTGTCGAGAAATACAATGTCCTCGAAAGGGTTTTCGAAGCGGCTAGACACGAAAGCTACTTTCACCTCGTAGCCGTCTTGTTGGAAAAAAGAAAGACAAAAAACGAAGAAAAGATGCAAGTACAGGGACGAAAATCGGAAGTTTTGTATATATATAGCTGCAGATATGCATGCAAGTTGGAAGAAAGTAAAGCGTATGTGCTTGTAATCAACGGACACGGCCTTCACACAACATAAACATGATAAACATTCTTTACAAACAAAAGGCCAAAAGCCGGCGGATAAAGAGATGTTCGAAAGGCACGTGCAACTCTAAGCTGACCCTCGTGGCGCTCGTGATAGTATTACGGTTTCTATTGGTTTAAAAAAATTGGGGTCAATCAAGACCGCACATGCGCTTTATCGTGACAATGGCCCTTTAACTGAAATACAAAAACATTGACATTTTTCTTCTAAAAGTAAATGTAATAGCTAAAAGATGAGCCAAAAGCTTGCTGAGAAAAAATGTATGAGAATGAGCAACTACATGTATTTTGCAAAGAAAAGGTCAGCAAGTATGAACTGGCTACATTAAGCAAATTTACGTTTTCTCTGTTGGCCATATAATAAACATAAACCGGTATGTATGGGAGAATCTTGAACATGGTGGTGAGAAGAGACCTTACTCCCTTTTGTCTGTCCTTTTTGTCAAGATTCTCCCATACAAACGTTCTGCTAGGTTAATAACTAGAGCTAAATATCAACTGTTATAAATGAACCATTAATTATCTTAAAATAACAGAGGGAATAACAGAAAGCTTATTTATTTCGAGCCAAATTGTACTGAATGTTCATTGTTTTAATAGCAAAGGAAGGATATGGGGATTTAAGGAGAGGGCTGGGTGATTACTGAGCATTTTTATTTCCTAAAAGGAGTGATTGTTAACCATTGGGACTTAGCTGGTTGTAGATAATTCATAGTAAATTGGCCTGACGATGTTAATTTGTTTTATTATTCAACTTTCATGCACTGTATGAATTCCGAATTTCTGATTGGTTGATTTGTACCATGTACCACTGGGTTGTGACGAAACAACCTCTTTGATGTCATTATCGTGGTGTAAATTCAACACATCTTTCATTACACCATGGCTTTGGCTGACTCAAAGATTGATGATTTTTGTTTGCAGTGTATTCAACTTTGAATAATAAAATTGTTAAGTGAACTCACCATTGCTCACGAATTATTAGGATCTACCTGCACTTGTTCACTAACAGTGAACTCGAAATTTTCAATATCGCTGGACAGCCTTGTGAGTTATTGAAATTTATCGTTCATTGTTAGTTTACTCGCGAAAGTAAATCCTGATAATTCACTCGCCGAGTGCATAAGCCTGTAAGTATACTGTACTGTAATAACCTTACATTGCAACTACATACAGCATTGGTAACTCAACCTTTGTTGCTAGTAACTCACATTACATGCACTTTGCAGGTAGTTAAATTAATGTTCAGAGGCTGTAGGGTGATACATGTATTTCAAAGACGTACACATTTCCAACTCCTAGGGCTGATTATTTCAACCTATACTGGAACTAAAGACCTCCCAACTTTATGTTCTACACGTTTAGACAAAATAGTATTAGGCTTTTTTTATAACTAAGCAGCCCCATTGAATAAAACGAATTTTCCGTTTATCACAATTTTATAACAAAAAGGAGCTATGGTTGCTGACCACACACTCGAAGCCTGTTCAAAAAGTGGGCACAGGTGTAGAACACCAAGTAAACACTCAGTGACCCATAGCATTTAATGAGAAGTACCATGTATGCTGTAAACACCTTTGTAGTGCATTTATATACAAACTACCTAGGCCATACTGTGCAAAGCTCATGATGTGGAGAAGAGCTTAGCTAATTAATTTGAAATTATATATACATTATTATGTATTTTTCAGTTGATTCTATTTTTTCAAAAAAAAATTGTTTTTTTAAAAGAGCAGAATAATATAATAATTACATGCTGACAAATTCAATAGCGCAGCAGCATCTTTAGTATAATGTAAATATGTTTCTGTTTACCACAAATTATTAAGTGTAAAGTATTGGGAAAAATATTAACGGGATGTGAAAAATAACAACGCAAAATATATTTTAATATATTAAAAAATACAAGCATAGAAGCTCTGATTATAAGATTACGTTTAGCTTTCAATGATCAAGAAAGTTTGGATAAATGTGCCGAAATACAGAACAAATTGGCTATCAATTCTTATAACAAGAACAACTTTATATTAGAAAATAAATAATTGGTAAATATATAAATATATATTATATATAGATGTGATTGTAAAAATATGGTATCTTTATGAGGACTATATTAATAAAGTTGACTTTAAATTAAGAATTTGTGTCCGCGTACATGTATCTGCGCTCTTTTATAGTGCATGGATAAGAACGCGGTAAACTCGACTAGATCATAGCAGTTCATCAGGGTTTAGAGGTTTCTTTTACTAATCACGATTACTGACTTCAATCAACGCGTCTGTAATAATACACGAAGACCATGACACGGTAAAAAATTTAGTCCATTCACTTGTAGTATGGTGAACTATAGGCCCATCCAAACGTAAATTATAATTGTTCTTCCAAAATGTACAAGGTGCGGAAACTTCAGGGCTGTTATTGCTTCGTGTTACTTCCCGCATTTGCTTTGGATGATTACCTGTCCGCCGAATTTAAGAGTTGCGTCAGCAAAACGGTTATTATTCTGTGTAACTTTCCGCATTTCAACACATGGAAACCCGGTGTATTGTTGTGTGTCCGCTGGATTTACGAATTGCGGAAACGTGCTTATTGTGTGTCCGCTGAATTTACGAGCAGCGGAAACATACGGTTATTCGAGATTACGCAAAAACGTAAACCTTACGGAAACACGTGTTTAAGTGATGCGTTTCCGCGTTGCCGCAACAACGGAAACTTGCCGTACACACGTATTTCCTGCAACGGTTACTTGAATTTCCGTTTGCGGAAATTCACGTTTCCGTCAAATAACCGTTGAGAAAACGGAAACGGAAGCGCCTTATTTCACCCTGTGAAACCACAACTCGCTAATGGTTCTACAATCGTTTGTTTTAACTGTTCGTAGTTGGGGCAACCCCAAGTTTCTAAATCGATGCAAGGAATATTCAATTTGTTTAAGAAGTCTTCTTCAACATGGCCCTCTTTGTAGGCTACCACAGTTCTTTTCTCCGTCTTGAATTGGCTGTATATTCTCAGTAAGACAATATCTACTTCATCATGCTCATATGCTCTCTCTTGGTTACGGGGTTAATAAGTGAGTTCGTGTATGTTATGTTTTGCAAAGTTCACCGTCTTTTTATCCTTGTGAGACAAGTTTTTAAGTGCTGCTGGCTGGAAGAAAGCGTGGCGGTCAAAGTGTTCATCCCAAGAGTAATAATTCATTTCACGCACTTGAAATTTCTTTTGCAAAAGAATCAATCTAAGTCTATGACGAGACATACGCTGTTATTGACTCTCAAATCCACCGCAGCATCAGTTTCTTCAAACGCACTAATTGTGTCCTCATTAGCTTCATCCACGGTGAACATAGGTTTATGTGTGGATTCGACTTGCATGTTTGAAAGCTATCCGCTCAAAAATATTACTTACTGGAGTTTGACAAGAATAAAATGCTTAACGGAGAACTCGCTTTTATTTTGAACAGATAATAGATTTTACATGAGCCAATCAGGGTTAAAAGAGCCCGGGCAAGCCCAGGCAACCTGATTGTTTTCATTGTAATAGAGCGACGCTTATTAGTAAACCTATACCGAATTAGTATGCAGGAAATCCACATTAGTATGTAGGAAATCCAAGGAAATCCGCGGAAATCCGCAACAAGGTTTAAAACCAACATACATAACTACTCACAAGTGCAAGCACAAACGCTGTGTAATGGGTTGTTTCGTCTCATAGCAGCGAAGTGTTTACGTTTATTGTCTTTCCGTTAAAGTGGTAAGTTGTGTCACTCTACCAATCACACTGACAAAAAGCAGCCACAAGTGTCAAACGATTGTCAAGTCAATTAAACTGGTAAAACATCGAACATGTGGCGTTATCGAGAGCTAAAATCGCGTAAGATGTCTGCAAACA
This sequence comes from Platygyra sinensis, assembly GCA_019787425.1. Taxonomy (NCBI): domain Eukaryota; kingdom Metazoa; phylum Cnidaria; class Anthozoa; order Scleractinia; family Merulinidae; genus Platygyra; species Platygyra sinensis. The sequence goes on from JAHPZR010019433.1 coordinate 16,277, forward strand.
ATGCAGGAACTCAGACATGATGCATAGTTTTGGCCCTTAGAAATTCATTTAGTAAATCAAGAAATTGAGAAACCCAAATGGCCTCGTTTGTCTTGCATGTTCGGAAATATCACTCGCTTAATCGGTGATGTTCGGATAACTTCGGAAAAAGTAGATTTGTAACATAGACGGCATAGTTGATTTGATGAGTTCAGTTCAGCTGTTGTCTCAGAGCCGAAGGGCGCTGTTTGTAAAGTATCTGCAGTTCCGGAAATTCCAACATTTGATGTATTTCAAGATGGTCAGCTCTTTCCTGTGCATTTTTGCGCTGTTTTCTTTGCCAAGCGGTAAGTTATCTGCCCTCCTGTTCAATAAGCGCGCGAAACACAAATTTCTTGTCTTCTACAAAGACCGAGCTTTGGGTCTTGATACAGCAGTCGTCTCGATCGTGCGCAAAAATAATCAAATACGCTAGGAGAGGCAAATAGTAATTCGTTTCGAAGAAATTAAGCAAACAATGATGCACGGCTGATACTACGTAGAAAGCTTAACCTGGCAACGACATGATAGAGTCCAAACTGAAAGCCAACAATTGGAACCGTGGACAGCTGTTTCTGATCAGCCAAAGAATTCTTTTTTTTTTCTATTCTTTGCATCATTGTGTTTAGATTAACGGAGAAAACTGATCGATTCCTAACTACAATAGTTCCCACAGTGGCAAGACTAGAAATTTTGTCAGTGAGTCGCATCATAAAAAGGTACTTCAGGCAATATCCCGCACCCATTATTCAAGGGTATGAAAGGTTTTCAGTCTATATGAAGCTAAACTGAATCATATTTTTGATTGTATCTTAAGATTAAACTCTTGTCATCGATATCTGAAAAAGGACACGAATCAGATGAAAGCAGGTCTTTGTTGTTTCGAATTCCAAGAAAAAGGTTGAGTGTAAGGGAGGAAAATTTTGCTGTTTTTTAATTAGTCAAAGCAAACTGTCCGCCGTATCCAAAGAATTTGAAATTAAACCGTTTCTCCTGAGTTTTGGACCTAAAACGATACAATCTACTAGGGAGTTTCAATCTTTCCGTGAAAGTTTGATGTTAATTTGTTCAGTACCAAGGAATTGTTCATCAGAATAAACGAAGAATGAAAACAGTTTTAATTAGAGCTCTGATTAATTATTCAAAAATTTATTTGTGGTAGTGACTTTTTCATTAATTCAAAGAAGCAAAATTTGCATTGTCAAT
>JAHPZR010019433.1:27500-30135 GCA_019787425.1 Platygyra sinensis
TGAAGAATTGTTTCCGAAAAATAGGTCATTAACTCGTGAATTATAACAATCTGCTTTGGAACTATAAATATCTCTATAAAAGGTTTCGCATTCAGACAAAATTTCTTTGTCTGAACTGGCAAATTCGTTTTCACCTAATTTAAGTTGACTGATTACGCCATTTTTGTAGTGCCTTTTTTCAAGACTTAGGAAATACTTTGAATTTTTTTCACCTTCATTATACCATCTGCATTTTGCCCTCACAATAGCTCCCTTTGTTTTGTATTCAATTATCTTTTCTAATTCCTTCGTTTTCTGTTCTAATTGAATGTTAATCGCTAGCTTTTCGTAATCGTTGTTACACCCTGTATCTATTTGCCTCTGCAACATGTTAATTTTCTTCTCCAGGTCTTCTTCTTCTCGCAGCATTTTTGCCTTTTTGGTTTTTGCATATCTCAGAGTTTGTTCTCTAACTTTTAACTTGATCATTTCCCATAACAAAGAGGCACTTACTGATTTATCATTTTGATATTCGTCCTTAACACCCTCGATGGTTGTCTTAATTTGATTTATATATTCCGTTTCTGATAAAAATGACGTATTTAATTTCCAAAAGCCTGGTCCCCTTGGATTTGTGTGAAGTGTAACTTGAATCGTCACCATTGAATGATCTGTTTTAAAGCCGGCCGAGATATCCGTGTGCGTGACATTACACATTAGACTCTGACTCACTAGGAAAAAATCTAATCGACAATGGATTTCGGGTTTCCTTCTACGCCATGTGTACCTCAGAATATCAGGGTTAGATACTCTCCACGCATCAACCAAATCGAATTTTGTAGCGTGGTCGTTGATTACATTAACTGCTTTTGTGTGGGTTTTGGCAAGACCACCTCTCTTATCCTTTTCTAGATTAAGTACTAAATTGAAATCACCACCTAAAACTATATCGTCACAACGAAAATCTCGCAAGTGGCTAAAGAAACTCTCAAAAAAGGCGGGGTCGTCATCATTTGGTGCGTAAATTGTAGCCAGAGTGAAAAGCCTTCCATTTGTTTCAATATCACATATGATAAATCTGCCTTTGGGATCCGAAAACGATCTTTCAAGCTGAAAGGCGAAATTATTGTTAAACAAAATTGCGACTCCTCCACTGGCGCTAGAACAGCAGCTAAACAGAGTTTTATAGCCCCATTCGGATGACCAAGTTGCAGTCGTATTTTCAGAACAGTGTGTTTCTTGCAGCAGATAAATTGAGAACTTTTTTGCTCGTAGCCAATTAAATGTTTCCCTTCTTTTCAATCTATCTCCTAAACCCCGAACATTAAGCGAACAAATTTTAAGATCCATTCCTAGATAGTCTTAAATTAAAGGAGAAACCGTTCTGAATAAAAACCATGCATTCGTAAACAACTTTGGATTGGATCGAATCGGAGCTGATGAAACTAAGGTAGATCACACCTTTTAGCTTACGAACTACACGTATAGACAAACAACACGAAAACATTAACATATAAAAAACCCTTATTGTCAGACTGAAGTCCCAGCAGCGTTCACAGGTGTTAACAACCATCTTGAAATTGACAGGATTTCTATTGCCAATTAAGAATTTAGGTGCGCACATTGGAAATAACTATTGATTTAAACTTTTTTTTACTACAAAAGATTTGCATAGAGAAAAGTCATTATTTCAACGGTGAAAAGAAAAACGTACGCTGGCAAGTAAATAACATTAGGTTAAGGTTGCTTAAGATACTCGGGAATACTTTTAGAGTCATATCTTTCATTGTTTATGAATAAAAATCGACCTTTCACTTTGGCATCGTTTAGACCATGTTCCTCGCGGGCTTTCATCATAGCTTTGATCAATACTTTCCGTTCCTCCTGGATAGCCCTGGCGTAATCCTGTGTGATGTATGCATCAGCGTGTGTCATAGATTTTTTAATCTTACCTCGTACTGACCAAACTTTATCTCGGTCTTCCCGGCAGACAAATCTTACAATAATTGGTCTGCGCCTGCCATGGATCTTCTTACCAACTCGGTGGACGGCATGAAATCTAATTTTGGAGGTATCAACGCCAAGCTCTTTCTCTAAAATATTATAAACTACCGCTTTGCAGTCTTCATGTTCCTTCTCCTCGATGTTATTGAGGCGTAGGTTCTCGCGTCGTGTGTACTGTTCCAAAGCTATATTATTTTCAACTTCTTGTTTTAATCTATCTTCCAAGTCAGCGATCTTCTTGTTTAAGGTGTCCACTTCTTTCGAATGTTCCTTCGTCTCCATCTCAAAATGCTCTTTGAGGTCTTCAACTTCGCTCTGAGTGTAGGTCAGGCTTTTCTCGATGTCTCTGATCGACAGTTTTACTGCGTCTATTTCACTTTTAAATTCAAATCTTAATTTGTCCAAGTCAGTGTGTAGTTTGACAAATCCTTCTGAAACTACTTGCCTTAGACAATCCATGGAGTTTTTCAATTCGTTGTTCATGCTGTCGCCGCCATTACTTGCCGAAGCGGCCATGACTTCTTCGGTTTCTGACGAACTTGAGCCCCGTTTTGATTTCTTGCGCTTTCTTTGGCCCATAAAAGGCGGCTAAAAGAAATACTTCTCTATGGCACAATCTTTTTCTAACCAAGTCCTAATACTACTAAAACAT
>JAHPZR010019434.1:0-2500 GCA_019787425.1 Platygyra sinensis
AAGTGGCCATGAGCCACTCAAACTTGGAACAATGGGATCGTTTCTACAGACAGGGACAATTTTGTCCTGCCACGACTTTTATGCCCTTTTAATGCCTTTTCTCATCGTAGAATTAATCATAAATGCGTTCAGCGCAGTAGTCACTATACGACAAGGAAGTACACATGTTTCGTGCGCTCAACAAAGTTTAAGCCACTTTTGCGCGGGGTCAGGTACTTTGGGTGGGTGAACCAATACGCAATGCCCCGTGATTGTAGATAATTTCTATTTTTTCTTTTTTTCCCTTCCTATTCCAAGGGCGATATTAAGGACTGCAGAACAGCCATCCTTGTGTATTGTCGTTTTCTTATATTTATCTACTTTTTGTTCCTCATTTCGCCTAGCCTGCGAACAGGCTCCCGGTTGGGTTTAGGGCAAGATAGATGAGTGTAGTCTAAGCGAGTGGGAGTCTGGGCGTCGTGACTCCGCGAGCGAATCCCTCCTCACCAGACCATTCTCGGCTCGTCCCGCTCGTCCTACACTACACTTGGCTATCTCGCCCTAAACCCAACCGGGAGCCTGTTCGCAGGCTAGGCGAAATGAGGAACAAAAAGTAGATAAATATAAGAAACGACAATACACAAGGATGGCTGTTCTGCAGTCCTTAATATCGCCTTGGAATAGGAAGGGAAAAAAAAGAAAAAAAGAAATTATTACAACACGGGGCATTCGTATTTGGTCACCCACCCAAGTACTGACCCCGCGCAAAAGGGCTTAACTTTGTTGAGCGCACGAAACATGTTACTTTCCTTGTCGTATAGTGACTCTGCGCTGAACGCATTTTTTTAATTTCTAAGATGAGAAAAGGCATTAAAAGGCATTAAAGTCGGTGGCAACAAAATTGTCACTGTTTAGAAACGATCCATTTTCCAAGTTGAGTGGCTCATGGCCACTTTGATTTATCAATGTTTTAATATTTTGATTTTGGCTTGCCAAACAACAGAGTACTTTCTCTTTTATTTCCCAGGACGATACCGTTCCGAAAATTCTTACCAATTAAATGCACAGCGTTTGTTCTCTGTAAGTGGCGTGGTAGCCTGAATTAAACAGGAAGGAAAAGGGGCGAGAGAGGGACTGGTGACGAGGGTCAACGAACGCCTTTCATAAGAACCCCTTCCGCGTGTATATCTTCAGATACTGGTGCCGCAAATTTATGATTGGCTTGATGGTAATGAGTATATTTATTAAAATATATAAATAACAAAATCTTAATAAAAACTGCGATGGCCGCGGATGAGTGCGTATTAAATAGTTCTATGGTTACAAATTGTTTACGTTTTCTCTTACTCGGTTATTCTTTTCACAGAAGTACTTAACATGAACAGTATCTACGAGGTCCTAGAGACCACAACCATTGGCTCAATTGTTGCCCTTTTCCTTTTCGCAACTGCTCGAGTTCCAAAGGCCATTGAGTTATGGAAGGAATGCTTGTTATTCTCAACAACAAATCAGTGGACAAACCAAATATAGTAATCCAGTCAATTTATGAATCGATTAATCGCTCTGATAGAAGCGTACTGTCGCATCAACGATTATAACAGTGCCGTAAAATGGTGTCGAAAACATCTCGACCTACAACGCAAATGTAGTGATAGAGCCAAAGAAAGTGAGCTATTAATAAACTTAGCAACACTGTATGAGCGTCAGAGTAAATGGGGGAGAAGCTAAAGAACTTTATGAGGAAGCAATTGCTATCACTAAGGTAATTGGAGGCAGACGAAGGGAAGCGGAATGTTACGGTAGACTGGCAATCATGAATAAAATCCAAAGTCAATATGTCAAGGCGGAAGAATATCTCATGAAGGCACTCGCTATAAACAGAGAAATTGGTAACAAACAAGGGGAAGCAACAGATTACGGAAACCTTGGAACTGTGTTTCGATCTGTGGGAAATTACACAAAGGCTAAAGAATATCAGGAGAAGGCACTTCAAATTAATAAAGACATAGGCAACAAAAGTGGAATAGCAGCGGGTTACGGGAACCTGGGAACTGTCTTTGAATGTCTCAGTGAGTATGATAGGGCTAAAGACTGTCTAGAAAAAGCACTCCTGATTGGAAGAGAAATTGGTGACAAAAATGGAGAAGCCACAAATATACCAGGTTAGGAACTGTGTTTCATTCTCTTAGTGACTATGTCAGAGCCAAAGAAAGTCATGGAAAAGCATTAGTGATTGCAAGAGAAATTGGTGACAAATATGTTGAAGCTGCCGCTTATGGTGGCCTTGGAGTTGCGTTTCAGTCTCTCTCTGAGTATAAAAAGGCTGTTAAATATCACGAGAATGCACTTGCCATCGCAAAAGAAATTGGTCACAGAGAAGGTGAAGCCTCATCTTACGGAAACCTGGGAGCGATATTTCAACGCCTTGGTGAATATCGCAAAGCTGAAGAACATCACGAGAAAGCCCTGGCTATCAGAACTGAAATTGGTGATAAAGAAGGACAGGCAGCTGATTTTGGAA
>JAHPZR010019434.1:17500-27500 GCA_019787425.1 Platygyra sinensis
ACAACTACACAAGAACTACCTATCTGGAAAATGTTCAGTTGTGATAAGAGATGCTATCCACTTTGTTGAAAATTGGATTTCAGATGGGTCAAGCGTCATAGTATAACTTTACATTTAGTCTAGACAAAAATTGAATTAGAAATAAAGAAAACTACTAGAGAGAAGACTGAGAAAAAACCTTACCCATCACATAACAAAACAGAATGAATTATTTTTCCATGATGTGCATTTGTGACTTTAGCGAGGCAATTGCCTGCAATTATGATCAGGAACAAAACACTTAATAAATTAATAAATCAATATGTCAACACAAAGAGAAAAGGAAACAAAACTTATACATCAGATAAACAACAATGCACTCTTGGGGCATAAGCTAGTTCAGATCAGTGGCATATGCTACTCCAGATCACTGGCATAAGCTAGTTCAGATCAGTGGCCTAAGCTAGTTCAGATCAGTGGTATAAGCTAGTTCAGGTCAGTGGCTGGTCAGTGGTCATTAAAAATAAACTTGTCTTGTTTCAATATTCATCCTTAGTCTCCCTTGTTTTTCTCTTGATTGCTCTCTTTTTTTAACTTGTCCCCTACTACCAAGAGCCTGGAACAGTTTCTATACAACTCTCTTTACACTGGCCATATCCAGCCTGCCTGATACTAATTGTGCTTAAATCAAATATGCAAACTCTAATTGCCCCTTTATAGACTGTCAGCATTGAAAAGTTTTGTTTGTTGAATGATGCTGCATTGATTAGGCTTAACAAGCAACCATAGTTTAGCCTCTTTACTGAAAGATTGGACGTTTCTTAAAAAATTGAAATTTGGTCAGGAACACTTTTTTGTACTGAATTTTCAGAAATATCCAAGAATCAAAACCAATTTAAGTAGCAGCATAGTGAAAATCTTAACAAACCGATACATATTAATGAGGTAGACCTGTGCATCACATAATTATTTAGTGGGAAATTATAACATATATCATAAAACACATTGTGTTTTGAGAAATATATTTTCCCCAACAACAAACAAAATACAAAGACAAAGATGTACCTGATATTGCATCATAAAGGAAAAATCCATGACCAATTGAAGCAAAAATGTATCTCTACAAAGTAAGTAGCAAAAGAGTAGAGTCGATTTTTCAAGAAAAGGCAGTACACTGTACCTATTTAGGAGAGAAAATATCTCAAGATAACATTTGCCCAACAAAACAAACAGGATGTACCAGCATCTATAAAGTCACTTAGTGTGTACGCTCCATTTAGCCACTGACATTTTTACAATCACTTCAATCAACAAAATCTGCAAGCAGAATAAAGGTGGTAAAATATCTACTGGCTTCCACATAGTTTGCTTGGGGAAAGCACAAAAAAATATTTAATTTTGTCATTGGTCGGACAGGCAGGGACCACACAGAGGGATGGGCTGGGGGGGGGGGGGGGGGGGGCTTTAGCCCCCCTCACTTTTTTGCAAGAATAAAAATAATAATAAAATAATAATTTTTTTTTTTTTTTTAAATTTAGAGAAAAGGAATCATGTCAAAAAACACATACGAAAGCTACTCATAATCACAACAGATCCTCTGAAGATATTAAAAGAGCAAGAACGTTTTTACAATAAATTATACAAGAGTGGTATTAATGGTCCGGACACTGCTTTGCGATCTTCCTCTTTTCTGAATAGCTTGAACATCCCTAAACTTTCGGAAGAACAGAAAACTTCGTGTGAAGGTAAAATTTCTTCTGAAGAATGTTTTCGTATTCTTGATAACTTTCAGAATAATAAAACCCCAGGCAATGATGGCATTCCTATTGAATTTTATAGAAAATTCTGGTCATTAATCAGTGAGAGCTTTGTTAGATGTGCAAATGAAGCTTTGAAAAGGGCGAGATGTCACGCTCACAAAAACAGGCTGTTATTACTTTGATTGAGAAAAAAGGAAAAGATCGCTCCCTCCTCGAAAACTGGCGTCCGATATCCCTTGTGAATGTAGATGCGAAAATTATGTCCAAAGTAATTGCTTCAAGAATAAAAAATGTTTTACCCTACATCATTCACCACAATCAAACAGGATATGTCAAAGATCGTTTTATAGGCGAAACGATTCGATCTATTTTTGACATAATGGATTTCTCAGTCAACGAAAACATCCCTGGTTTATTGTTATTCATCGATTTTCAAAAAGCATTTGATAGTGTAGAATGGAATTTCCTCTATGAGAGTCTTAAAATGTTTAACTTTGGTGAAAATTTCCTCCATTGGGTGAAAACATTCTATAATAATATTCAAAGCTGTGTTATGAATAACGGTACCAACTCTAACTTTTTTACTCTGCAACGTGGTGTTAGACAAGGAGACCCGCTGTCTCCTTATCTTTTCACAATTGTGGTGGAAATTTTAGCAATTTCCATTCGACAAAACGAAGGGATCAAAGGAATTAAAATTGGAAACGAGGGAACAAAGCTCTTACAGTTTGCTGACGACACAACGGCTGTTCTTGCAGACACAGATTCAGCCGTAAAGCTATTTGAAATACTAAATTCATTTGAAATTAGTTCAGGACTCAAGATTAATTGTTCGAAAACTGAAGGCATGTGGATTGGTTCATTAAGAAATCATAAAGCAAAACCCTTTGGTATTAAATGGCCTGATGAGCCAATAAAAGCTTTAGGTGTTTATTTTCCATATAACCAGAAACTGCTTAAAGAAAAGAATTTTATTGAGCGTTTGGATTCAGTTAAAAAACTAATTAATATTTGGTCCTCTAGAGGTTTATCGATTTACGGAAAGGTGACAATAATCAAATCTTTTCTTATCCCTAAGTTTGTTTATGTTTGTTCAGTGCTACCGACTCCTAAGGAACTGATAAAAGAACTAAATAAGTTATTGTTTAAATTCTTATGGAAAGGCACAGATAAAGTGAAAAGAGTGTCAGTGATAAACGAATATGAGGAAGGAGGTTTGAGAATGATTGATCTTGAATGCATGGTCAAATCGTTAAGACTCGCTTGGTTGAGACGAATTTTCAGTGGAATCAATGGACCATGGAAGAGCTTCCTACTACACCTCTTGAGTCCCTTAGGAGGTTTCTTTTTTTTGGCTTGCAATTACAACATATCTGATTATACAATTCCTTCTCAATTCTATAACGAACTCTTGTCTTGGTAGTCAGAGTTCCGTCAGACTTTTGCGACAGAAAAGAATTGGATGAATATTATTTGGAATAACTGCGAAATTAGAATAGACAATAAGCCTGTCCATTACAAAAATTATTACGAAGCTGGAATTGTATACACCCAAGATCTTTTGTTTAATTTAAATGTTTCAGATGCCTATAACCACCTCTCGAACAAAATAGATAAAACAAATATTTTACAGTTGGCTGGCCTACGTCGGTCTATTCCATCTCCTTTGAGAGATAAAGATTGGCTTCCATCCATAAATCCTCCAACGTTCGTGATTGATGATAATATATTTGACGTAACTACAAAGAAGTCAAAAGAATTCTATGCGCTACTTATCAGGGACAAAGCACAACTTCCTTATGTCGCTTATAAATTGTAGAGCGATTTTAATCTTACTAGTGACCAATTGAAACAAATTTTCCAGTTACCTCATCTCGTCACTCTTGAAGCGTATGTTAAAGCCTTTCAATACAAAGTTCTTAACTCAATTCTTTATACAAACACCAAGTTATATAAAATAGGTTTTACAACAAATGATCTATGTAGTTTCTGCAAAGGTCAGCCTGAAACACTAAATCACCTGCTCTTCCACTGCCCTTATTCTAAGCAGTTCTGGAAGGATTTTGAAATTTACTGGTGCATTATTTCGAACCAAAGAATCCGCCTCTCCCTGCAAAATGTGCTTGTTGGAATTATTACTGAAACTTCTGACCCGTTATATATAATGCTAAACTATTTTATAATAATTGGAAAGCTTTTTTTGTGGAATTGCAGAAATAAGCAAATTCTTCCCAACATTCGTGGATTTCGAGCAAAAATTGTTGCTAAATATGAAACTGAAAAAATAATTAGTAAGAAAGACTTCTTTAAAAAAAAAAATGGACACTGTCTCCTTATCTATTTTAACTCATTGTTTTTATCATTACGCCACTTTTCTTTACTGTATTAATGCTGTATACTGCTATTAATTTTTTTGTTGTTGTTGTTAGTTCAGTAGTTGCTGTTGATTCTCCGTAAGCAATGTAATTACCGTTCTGTAAGAAGTGTATAAGTGCATTGTAAATAGCTTGTAGGTCGCCCGAACTCACTATTACCGTAAAGTCGTAAAGTCGTGTAAATGATGTAAGTAGTTGTGTAAGTAGCGCTGTAAATAAACATACTTGTTATTAAAAAAAAAAAAAAAAAAAAAAAGAATAAAAATAAACAAAAAAATAATTTAACAAAAGTAACAGAGTTAAAAAAATTAATAGCAAAGAATCGTTAATTCGAAAGTGACCAGAGTTACTGGCAAAGACAAACGCACAGATAAATAGACAGAATGAAGCATTAGTCATTACATATAGCAGTGGTAAACGTCTTTTAAATGGCTTCTTTTTCCTGCAGACCTCTCAGGAAAATGTGTTGTTTCGTAATTGGTCAATTTCAATCCAAAGTAATAACTGAGTTTAGTTTATCAAGTTTCAAGTTTCGAGTTTCAAGTTTATTAAGTCTTAAAGAGATTACTTACAACGAACACTGCCTGCAAATAGCGAGCTAATCTAGGCAGGCGGTTATAAGGCGATTCTCAAACAAATTATTTATTAGTTTCAACCTTGATTTTTGGAAGATCATGAAGTTATTGTTTCTCTTGTTATTGTGTGTCTTGATTTTAGCTCGATCAGCATGAAGTCCGTCTTTTGATGTCAGGCTTCACAGCTCGTCGAACATTCAAATTGCAAGTTTTGTTGAACGCAGTCTGTTTATAAAAACATTTTGTCATCGAAAGTACTTAAACCGCAGAATTGTGTATAGCTCTGGTCATCAAGGAATATTCAATCCAGTGGTCATTACAAACAAAGAAGTGCACATGGTACAGGGCAACATAAATATGAACGACCAGACTTCACATACCACTAGTAATGCAAAGAAGAGATCTCTTAAAATTTCTGATTACTTTTCCAAACAAAATGGAAAACCTTATTTATCTGGTGAGTATTTTCAGTTACCGTTTTGTTTTGCCGTGTAAATATTTTGAATGAATAACTAAACAATTATTGAACTCGGCTTTCATATGATATGAAGATGTACAAATCTCGGAGGGTGTTATCCACCGGGCTCAAGCCTTCGGCTTTGGCAGATAACTCCCTCGATCTGCCTAACTCTTCATATCATTCTCAGCCTCATGCAATAATATTATTGCTCAGTAATTATACAGCGTTGAGTTCGAGGCAGCTCAAGCAAAATCGTTGGATTGGCTTATTTATAGTAATTAAAGGTTGATATCAGTAGTGTAACATAACAATCTATGATATTGCAATTTAGTAATGGTGAATTTTCAGACCCGATAGCAACATCACTGAAGATGTGGAAAAAAATTCAATAGTTTTATTGTTATAATAGCATTCTCCGTCACGTGCTGCGCGGTCCCTGACAGGTATCTTACACAACCCTTACTGTGCTCATATCCTAAAACATGAGTTTACACTGAATTACATGTACACATTCAATGTATTTCCCCTGCTCCAGATAATCTAGCTTACAATGTGTAGTTTTTATAATTTACTGGTTGTCATGACCTGAGTAACTTGAAAACTTACCAAAAGTGGAACATGCAAATGTTGATATATAAGGTTAGCATACATTAGTATAAACTGTGAAAAGTGAATTGATCAACAAGACACGAGTATGAGACAAAGAAAAAAATCTGAGTATCCTGTCCCCATTTCATTGCCAAGCTTAAAATTCACCATCTTTATTCATTTATCACGTGCACAATGACTTTCAAATTGACAGTGCTGATCCTAGGAGCATGTAGGATGCCTGTCACATAGGAACTAAGTTAAATGACCATGCTATCCATGAGTTCTCGTAGCTCAATGGATAGAGCTCCTACCTAAGTATGCAGTACCTGGGAGCTGGTCATGGTTTGATTCCTGTCAGGGACTCGGAGTTTTCGTTGTCCCACACTTGTGTGATGCTGATCAGCTTACATTCCACATTTTCATTACTGAGCTTAATGTTTGCCATTCTTATTCATTTATCATACTATAAACTGTTTTACTGTCAAACTGCTGGAGTAAAAATTAGATAACATTAAATGTTATCTAATTTTATTGTATTTCCTAGAGACAATCTTATGGATGTAGAGCTGGATTCAAAGCCTTTTGTTTGGTTGGCTTGTTACTACACGCAGAGATTAACAAAGGCTGGTTCAACACCAAACCAGCGAAAATATTAGACAGTTCTCAAAAGAATGAAAAACAAATTTAAGGCACAATACTTTTTCTTACCTGATCTACAGTAAACACATGCTGCGCACTAGCAGGATATGTGTGATTTGGCCCTTCATAGTTCTTAACGAAGTTAAACTGACGTGTGTAGGAAATACTATGAGAGCTCCAAAGAACAATGGCTCCGTCCAATGATGCAGAAGCAAACATACAGTCTAAAGCAAAGGAAGAGAAATTAGTCTGCTTTTTACAGAGACTAGCTGAGTTTCTTCACTGAATGGTTTTCGAACGTTTTTCCGGGAGATTTAAGTCATTCTCCGTCGGTCAGTCGTTGTGCTCGCCCACTATATTTTCTTGCATTATATTTCCATGTGATCAACGATTTTTTTCTAGGTTGACTAAGCCGAACGCAAGTACTAGACCTTGCGTGTATCAATGTATAGCTTGTACATGCACATATTTTAGCATCCGGTTCGAACAGAAATGAACGAACAACAGATTAGCGCTCAAAGCCTCTTTTTAGGTATTTTACATGTCAATGTGCCACAGGTGAAGGACTAGAAAGACGTCGAATGATTGTTATGTACATGCATGCTGCAATTGAGACTGTTTCTATTTGCGCCTTGGTAGGGGGGTTTCCATAATTTTTAAATGAGCACGTTTTAATTAATTATTCATGCTTTTGGCGGGCTTTATCATCCGTCGTACATCGCGAACCCTTCTTTGAGTGGCATACACCGTTCTGATAGAATTATTTAACGTGATTGAAAAGGCAAAGACCAAGAAGTTCAGAAATGATTTTTTTGTGTGTGTGTTTCAAATGTTTGAATGTTTGAATGTTTTAATTTCAACAGTGTTACATTAATTTAGATTTAAATAAATAAATAAATAAATCAATAATTGAAATTAAAATAATTTAAATATCTACAAAACCCGCTTATAGCATAGCTAATCTAGGCGGGTTGTACTAATTACAGTCATATTTACCGAGCAGAAAGTGTCAATGATCTGAAGTGATATTAAAGAATTAACCTCTGGATGAATCTACAGGGTTACACCTTTTTGTTTTTGTTTGAAGGATGCAGTTAGAAGGACATACAAGGAATTGAAGAAGCAAAAGGATGATTTTACCGGCTTTGTGACTTATGTCAGGTTTGGTCATTACAAGTAAATGTACTTTGTAATCCCAAAAATGATTTGGTAACAAAATGCTCGTCCTTTTTGTCCAATAATAATAGTGGTAACTGCAAGAGAGAACTGTTTTTTTCCTAAAATTGAATCGTTTAGCTGCCCATTATTGAGTGGGATAGCTACATGTATTGACCTTTGATGAGTGGTAAGGTGATGTTTGTTTCAAAGTTTTAAGATTTCAGTGACAATTGGCATAAAGAGATGAGAGGCTAGTCAAGTAAGTTGCTTGTAACGAGTAGTAGCTCTGTTTGGGGCTTTAAATTGGCAGACTTAAACATATTTTAATACAGTGCTTTTTTTCCTGAAAAGTGAATTGTGTACTACATTGCATTGAAACAAGTTTGCTGCCTATTATTAAGTGGGATAGCCATTTACCATGATTGAGTGGTCAAATGTTCTTGTTTCAATGTTTTGAGATTTCAGTGACAATTGGCATTAAAGGGACGAGATGCCAGTAAAGTAAGTTTCTCGTAACAAGTAGCAGTTCTTTTTAGGGCTTTCAATTGGTAGACTTGAACATATTTGCAGTGTTTTTTTTTTATGAAAAGTGAATTATGTACTACGTTGTATTCAAACAAGTTTGCTGCCCATTATTAAGTGGGATAGCCATTTACCATTATTGATTGGTAAAATGTTGTTTGTTTCAATCTTTGAGATTTCAGTGACAATTGGCATTAAAAAGATGAGATGCCAGTCAAGTAAGTTGCTTGTAATCACCAACAGTTCTGTTTAGGGCATTAAAGTGGCAGACTTAAACATATTTACAGTGGTTTTTTTTCCCTGAAAAACAATTATGTACACGGTAGTGAAACAACTTTGCTGCTCATTATTAAGTGGGATAGCCATTTACCATTATTGAGTGGTAAAATGTTGTTTGTTTCAATCTTTGAGATTTCAGTGACAGTTGGCATTAGGGAGACGAGATGCCAGTCAAGTAAGTTTCTTGTAACAAGTAGTAGTTCTGTTAAGGGCTTTAAATTGGCAGACTTAAACATAATTATTTGCAGTGTTTTATATGAAAAGTGAATTATGTACATTGTATTGAAACAAGTTTACTGCCCATTATTAAGTGGGACAGTCATTTGCCATTATTGAGTGGTAAAATGTTGTTTGTTTCAATGTTTTGAGATTTTAGTGACAATTGGCATTAAAAAGATGAGATGTCAGTAAAGTAAGTTGCTTGTAATGAGTAGTAGTTCTGTTTAGGGCTTTAAGGTGGCATACTTGAACATATTGACAGTTTTTTTTTCCTGAGAAACAAATTATGTACACTGTAGTGAAACAACTTTGCTGCCCATTATTAAGTGGGATAGCCATTTACCATTATTGAGTGGTAAAATGTTGTTTGTTTCAATGTTTTGAGATTTCAGTGACAGATGGCATTAGAGAGACGAGATGCCAGTCAAGTAAGTTTCTTGTAACAAGTAGTAGTTCTGTTTAGGGCTTTAATTGGCAGACTTAACTTATTTGCAGTGTTTTATATGAAAAGTGAATTATGTACATTGTATTGAAACAAGTTTGCTGCCCATTATTGAGTGGGATAGCCATTTACCATTATTGAGTGGTAAAATGTTGATTGTTTCAATGTTTTGAGTTTTTTTTTTACATTGGCATTAAAGAGACGATGTCAGTCAAGGACATATGTAACTTTCTTTTAACAAGTAGTACATGTAGTTCTGTTAAGGGCTAAGAATTGGCAGACTTAAACATGTTTACAGTGCTTTTTTCCTGAAAAGTGAATTATGTACTACATTGTATTGAAACAAGTTTGCTGCCCATTATTAAGTGGGACAGCCATTTGCCATTATTGAGTGGTAAAATGTTGTTTGTTTCTATGTTTTGAGATTTCGGTGACAATTGGCATTAAAAAGATGAGATGCCAGTCAAGTAAGTTGCTACTTGTAATAAATAACAGTTCTGTTTAGGGCTTGAAGGTGGCAGACTTGAACATATTTACAGTTTTTTTTTTTCCTGAAAAGCAAATTATGTACATTGTATTGAAACAAGTTTGCTGCCCATTATTGAGTGGGATAGCCATTTACCATTATTGAGTGGTAAAATGTTTGTTTGTCTCAACGTTTTGAGATTTCAGTGACAATTGGCATTAAAATGACGAGATGCCAGTCAAGTAAGTTGCTTGTGATGAGTAGTAGTTCTGTTTAGGGCTTTAAGGTGGCAGACTTAAACATATTGACAGTGTTTTTTTTTTCCTGAATAGCAAATTATGTACATTGCATTGAAACAAGTTTGCTGCCCATTATTGAGTGGGATAGCCATTTACCATTATTGAGTGGTAAAATGTTTGTTTGTTTCAACATTTTGAGACTTCAGTGACAATTGGCATTAAAATGACGAGATGCCAGTCAAGTAAGTTGCTTGGAATGAGTAGTAGTTCTGTTTAGGGCTTTAAGGTGGCAGACT
>JAHPZR010019435.1:0-13756 GCA_019787425.1 Platygyra sinensis
TGAGACAGACTGTTGTTATTCTCTGCCACTACTTTACATCATGTACTAGTTAATTTAAAAACAATGTTCCAGTTCCATTCAAAATTAGTTATTATCCATTTTAAAAGTTATAAGCAGTCTGTGCAAACAAACTGTTATTTGATTTTCTATTTCTTTTCTATTTCGAGCAGTATGGGTTGGAGTCCTGGTTTGGAACTTTGTATTGTGTTCTGGGCGAGACACTTTACTCTCATAGTGCCTCAGTATCCACTCAGGTGTATAAATAGGTACTGGCAAATTTAGTGTTTGGGGGTAACCCTGTGATGGACTAGCATCCCATTCAAGTGGTAGCAGATATACTCCTAGTCGCTTCATGCTACAGAAACTGGAATAAGCGCTGGCCTAATGGGCCGCTTGGCACACCTGCAGACTTTACTTCCACTTCTGAGTTGCCATTTGCCTCTTTTTCAGAACGAGGGCTCGTACTAAATGTTTCACATGAAAAAGACTGAATGAATATGAATGAATAAACAGGTGATATATATTTTTATACCAATAGTTTCGCACAAAGACTCGTTTTGCCACTCAGTGGGGCAAAAATAAACTTGGGATTGGGCTATTCATCCATGAGCTGCTCAGGGAGCCTTTGATTTACTTTCAAGAGAGCTGATTCCGTGCTGTGAAACTTACGATATGATGATTGTAACATGGGAAATAAGTTGTTCGTGGTGATGTGATGCTGAAGTTCAACAGTTTGGTTACCGCACTCTCAGCCAGTTTAAGGATGAATTGTAAATTGCTCACAGGTCGATAGTTTTTGAATATAGGTTCTAAGCCATCTTTCTTAAGTAAAGGAAAAACCAGGGCATTTTTCCACGCTGATGGGAAGACACCATGCTCGAGAGAATAGTTGATGATCTTAGTAATTACGGGAACAAGAATATCTAAGCATTCGAAAACAAGTTTTGTAGGAATCGGATCCAAGGAACAAGTCTTCTTCTTGGATGCAAGGATCAAGTCGTGCACCTCCTCCTGAGATAATAAAACAAACTTGGAGAGAGGGAGATCGATTGTGGAGTCATTGGAGTTCACTCTGCAGACTTACGGTGAATGATTATCGAGGTCAGAGCGGATATTAGATATCTTCCTAATGAAATAGGTGCCCAACTCGTTAGCGAGTTGCTGTTTATCCTCATGCGGTGGCAAAACAGGAGTACTTGCAATGTTCAAGAGATACTTGCTTACTTTGAAGAGGTGTTTGAGATCATTACCATTATTGCAAATGAGATCACTGTAGTAGTCCTGATAGCCTTGTTCATTAAAAAGGTTACATAGTTCCTACTTTTCTTGAACAAAATGAGATCAGACTGGCATCTCGTGGATCTCCATTTTCTCTCTGCTTTCCTACGTTGATGTTTAGCCTTGATGATATTATTATTGATCCAAGGAACACTGGGTCGAAAAACGACTTTCTTCGATGTGACTGGAGCATGACGGTCCAGAAGGAGGCGCAGTGTGTTATTGTACAGATCAACTAATTTTTCAGGATCAGCATTATTAGACAAATCACTACGAGCGATATCATCATTGAAAGCATTAAAATCCGAAGTCTTAAGTTACCTGAAACTGATGTGTTTCACAGTAGGCGATGGTCTGGGAGCAGAGAGACTGCACAACACAGAGCAATGATCGGAAATAAACCAGAGATGGGTCTCCCTTGAATTATATTATCAGAATTATGAGTAAGTACCAAGTCCAAAATATGTCCCTGAATGTGCGTGGGTGATCTAACATGTTGAGTGAGACACATCGATTTTCTACGTAGAAAATTATACTGAAATCCAGCTGCAAGCAGGTAGCACCAGATACTGTCATACGCAAGCTCACGTAAAACGAGTGGGAGAGACTCAAACATTTGACTTGTTTGGGATGTGACAAGAAAATAACATAAAGGGCACCGAAATAGTTTTCCAAAAAGGTGAAACGACTTATTTAACTTCTAAGAACGCATGGTTAATTACCCCAAAATTTTATGCTACAAAATCAGTCGTAATCCTATTAAACAATTTATTAGTTTCTGGTTGTGAGGAAAAGCTCTTTAGACTTTATTATATGGCAAGGTAGTCTTGAGGTAAATCCCAACATTCTGATCGGTTCTTTCTTAGTTGGGATTTCAACCATGCGAACTGTTTCCATGCAAATGGTCATAAGTAGTGTATGTTTTGCTTTCGAAAGCCGGCAAATTCAAAACAAACATGGCCAGAATACCATATAATAAACTACTTTCTAACCCAGCTAGTCTTAGTCGTACTGCTGAATATTGGCCCTTGCTCGTTTTAGTGTGCGCTCGGTCCGTACTGCCACGCCCACAGGCCAATATTCTCCAGTACGACCCTCGCGCTCGGTTAGTATGAGGACAGCTGTAAGAGAAGCTGAAACCGCTGATGGGACGACAATTTTATTTCTAACAAAATACCAAACGTTGTTTTTATGCACCATTTATCATGTAGTTAGAAGATCTTTATAAAATAAATTGGTTTGCTTTTCTGTATACAGGTGAATTCCAAGGATATCTGATATGAAGGATCTTTAACTTGTTTTAAGAAAAAAATGCGGACGTCAGGCTAATTATCTCGGGAAAATGTGATAATCCGGTTCGGCTCCTTTGATGCACCATGATTCGATTTATCTTGGATCATTAATCCTGATTCATCACAAAGGAACCCGCCCTTAATTTTAGGTTTAAGTGCTTACTACTAAAAAAAACTCTGGTGGCCCCCATTTTTCATCGAATTTTGATCAAAATGTTAGATGCAACTTTTTGCATAGACTTTCTCAAAGCCCGTTCGTCGTCTTAATAATCGCTCACTTTCGCATTTTCGAAGTCGACTTGTCGCAAATCTACTTTTTGCAAAGTTAGCAAAGAAATTTCGTCGAGAGCCTTTAGAGTCACCTTAAATTTGCTCAAGGGTTAAGTGGCTCTGAATCTCCTTGATGAAAATTTATGAAATTTTTCAAGAAAAAGAGAGAAAATTTATCCCCGGATGGTCAACGCAGACTCAGGCGAATCACGGTGAGCGACTTTTTGTTGTACTGCCGTCGTGTTTTCTAAAACTTTGTGAAGGCACTTGTCACGTTGCTTCGGTAAGATAGCTTTAAAAGGAGGTGTAAAGTACTCATGATTTGAAACCTTGCACTTAAAATATTTTATAAATGTGATCGTTTTAATTTCACAAACCGCTAAATAATAACACTTGAGTTGCTTTGGCTGCTAAGTCAGTGCTATAAACAAACAGTGCCTGTCCGTATTTCAGGTTCACGAAGATTTTGCTGTTTTCCCTGTTGAATTCCTTCGGTTTGGTGAAATGCTTATAAACGGAATAAAGGTGATCGGATTGACTAGCTGAGTTGAGTTAATAATAAATCTATTGTCTATTGCCTATTGAATATCAAACGATTTGATTTTACGGGAGTTTCCCTTTTTTAGTCTTGGCTAAATCTATATCTTGAGCTTATTAAACTTAAAATTCACCTTTTCATTCAGACGTTTTTGTAGAATCCTGATCTCCTCAACATCCGAGCGTTTGGATGGAGCCTGAATAGCCACAGCTAACACTTAAAAATTATATACCCATCGGCATCACAGATTCCTTGGAGAAGAACATTGGAGTACTTGAAAAGTCGCAAAGACGTCGAAATATCACTTTCAGAGAATTTGACACATTCGGGGATCAGGTTTTCAACAATAACTTTTGTTTCTTCGTGAACGATACGACACACCGTCGTACGGCAACACCAAACTGATTCGCGGTTGTTAGTAAAACGCGTAAGGGGTAACGACGTAACGGCGTAACGAGAAACCGCGTCACGGGAATTTTATCTTTTTTTTTACTTTTAATTTTTTGTTGTTGACTTTGTTTCTCTGTTTGCCTTTTTAATGTTTGTTTGTTCAAGTGAAAAACAAATCGTTTACGTTATTAATCATTAACATTACCACCTTTTAGCCAAATTTACTGCATTCCAAAAGGAAATTTCCGTGGGCGCACTTTCCCACGCTTCCGAGGTCGGTCGCTTTGCAGGTATTCAGTAATTTTTGCTGCACGTTACAGTAACAAACTCAATCCAGTCTAAAACAATAGAAAACTCAACACGAGGCTCTGGGAAATATGCGTCTGTGAATTCCCCTTAGGCTTAGAAAACGGCAATCCTTATTTTAATCCTCAGTTATGTCATTCTCATTCTTGACCCGTCGCGCAATCGCTGCGCGTGACGAGGATGTCTGCGCCGCTGATTTCTCTTTCGTAAACGGTCGATGCCATTTTTAAACGGTCGATGCCATCTTTGGTAACCAAGCCTTTCAGAATGAACGATGCCATATCTGCTTTAGTTTCGGCCTGGACAAGGTAGAAACTGGTATAATTTGTTGATGGCGTAAAATGCACTCACCAAATGCGTTAATTGTTCATATTCACACTGGTTTGCTTGCGGTTAGCTCTTATTTGATGTTTGGGGCAACTCTATTATTAATGTTTAAGAATGTCACGTTTTATAATTAAATTTTGGGTAGATTTGGCGGATCAATCTGGTAGTGTAATGGTATAAGAGGGATGTCAGGAAGCAGAGGTTCCGGGTTCAATACTAGGTGGTTACTTGCAAATTTTCCCGGCTTTTCTTTGGAAATGGAAGACGCATGTCAATAGCCTTTTACAAAAACTGGGGCATCGTCTCTCAGTGTTCAACCGAATCTACCATATGCTCGACGAGAAAAGTCTCACAGCGTACTTTAATGGCCTTGTCCTACCACACCTAGATTATGCAGATGTCGTCTGGGGAGATCAGCCTGGTCTAACAACACAGATGAAACAATTGCAATCATTCCAAAATCGCATTGCAAAGAAGACTTCAAAGGGGAAAATGAAATCAGCTGAGGCCCTAACACCGTTGCAGTGGGTCCCACTGCATGCGAGGCGTTTTGAACATCGATGTTGTCTTGTGCAAGATGCAATGAAAGGAGAGATCCCCGAACATTTTGATGTGTTCAAATCTACCATGAGCCAACAACATGGCTACAATACCCGAAATGGTTACATACCCGTAATTAGCAAGCCAAGAACTGAATGGGGCAAAAACAAAACGTACTATAAAGCACTCACCGATTGGGCCTCAATGCCAACTGAGCTAAAGAAACTTATGCCGAAAAGAATTTTTAAATACAAACTGAAGCAGTTTTTACTTGATCATTTTTAACCTTAGTTTACAATAGACTTTTAGCACTAGTTCTAGTTTTAAACCCTACTTGTAGCCTTACGTTTTTAACTTCTATCTTTTGTGTATTTTTAGACTTTTAATGTATGTTTTAGACTTCTATTTTCTAGAGGACCCTCCTGAAAACCACCACTAGGTGATTGGAGGCCTCCTCGTAAAATATTAGTTTACAGTTAGCAAAAATTTCTAAGTGTCGCGAAAATGGCATCGACCGTTTACGAAAGGGAAATGCGCGTCTGCATCGGTAGGAGGCTACAGTTTTGTGACGAAACTGACTGCTATCTACTAGTATCTTATCAGCCTCCTACGCAGACATATTTACGCGCGCCCGGCCTAAGCGCTACTGGTCTTCGTAACTCGTGTGGCTTTTTGATTTCGCTTTAAAGGAGTGTTATTTTCAAAGCTGAAAAGTGTTTATATTCCAAAGGAAAAAAAAACAAAAAAAAAAGGAAAAAAAAATCGCGTTACTAGGCTTTTGTACATTATGCTAGCATTTTTTCGAACATTTTAGTGAGGCAAAAGCATTGAGCATTATTGGAGCATTTCAGTGGCATTTTCTCAGAAAATTACTATTTTTTCCACAAAATATAGAAATAAATATTACTTTTTACGAGAAAATGAAGACTTAACTTAACCTCTTCACTTAACTATTAACGGAAGGGGAAAAAAATTTAAAAAAATTAACAGAACAACGTATCATTTAGAGAATTATCTTCTGGTGTATAAAACTCTTACATGCGTTGTTGTTAACTTGTTATACTAAGTATACGTTTTTGTTGAGCACTCTGAACTATTATTCTGAAAATTTAAGAACTTGTATGTAGGAGCATTAACGGAACATTTTAGTGACTTTTTGGGGGGAAACCGAGCATTTTAGTGGAAAAAATGGAGCATTAAGATGGAGAATTTTAGTGGGGAAATAAAAGCATAATGTACAAAAGCCTGTGGTTAAATTTGGTAAAATAATAGAAAAACAGATAGAAAACGAGGACAAAATATGTACCAAGTATAAATACAAGTAAAATTTTGTTTTAACCACTGGGAGTGCGGGCACAAAATTTTAAAGAGGGATCTTTACTTTCACAAAACTTTAGTTAACCAATTATTATCTGTTCGATTTTATGGGATCTCATGCCACACAACGCTCCTCCTAAAAATAGACTCTTGGAGCTTTTGTAACGTTGTCTGTTATCTTTTCTTGACGCAAGAGAAAGAAACATGTCCAAGTCACGACACGGTCAGGTGGTGTGCGGTAAAGCCCAGAGTATCGACGAAGTAAACTCGCTACCCGCTGGGTTTCACCGTTATCATTTGTTTACATTTACATGAAGATCCGATATGCTGTAAGATTTGGTTCCTTTTCCACGCTCAACTGTCTGGTAGTGATCCCAAACCAATTTTACCTTCGCAATTCCCTTTAAAAATAATCCATTTCAGGTAGCGTCGTGCCTTAAGGTGAACTATTAAGGGTGGTATAAACACTTTTCAGCTTTAAGAATAACACCTCTTTAAAGCGAAAACTAAAAGCCAAAGTAGTTATGAAGACCAGTAGATCTTAGGCTAAAACGGGCGCATGTAACTATGTCTGTGTAGGAGCCGCGTAGGAAAGTAACGAAGGGTGCATTTCTTATTGGATTCTTTAATCCGAAAGAATCTGAAAATGGATTTTGCGTTTCATTACTAAACAAATCAATCCGAGATATGGTGCGTCAAAGGAACAGAAGTTCTGAACTGTTTTCTCAATAAACATGGCTGTAGCCTCCTACAGCGCAGCATGCAAACATCCGTAGGCTTGTCGCGCGCAGTGATTGCGTGACGAGGCAAGAATCAGGAGAATGACATGACAGACGAGTAAAAAGAAATTGGATTGCTTTTTTCTTAGGCTCAGGGAAATTACCACAAGGATATTCTCCGGAGACTCATGTTGAGTTTTCTATTGTCCTAGCCTGAATTAATACTTTCAAATTGAATCTTTACGCAAGTTAAATTTCTCGCGGAAGCGTGAGAAAGTGCGCCCGCGGAGAAAAACCGTCTCAAGGAATGCGGTAAATTTGGCTAAAAGGCGGAAAAGCCCCGCCAAATATATTCGTATTCACTGGAAAAAAAAAAAAAAAAACAATAAAAAAGGCAAACTGACAAACGAAGTCAACAACAACAAATTAAAAGAAGAACAAAGAAAAAAAAAAGAAAAAACTTCGTTACGTGGTTTCTCATTACGGCGTTACGTCGTTACCCGTTACGCCGTTACGCGTTTTACTAACAACCCTGATTCGCAACAGTACAATCATAATCCCTTGACCGAGGAAATTCAGCTTCATTGCCACTCAAAAGTTCCTTAAATTATTATAAGAGGGCGTAACTGTTTGCAAAGCTTTGTAAAACATGACCGGTAGAGCCGAAAGTTTACCATAAACTCTGCTTTTCATCTTCCATCCGCAACATATCATTTTCGCACCAATGCATCGATCATTTTCTCCCGACTTTTGGCGGATTTCTCTCGCTTTTTGTGTAATGCATCGCCGAATCTGTGTAATTTCTTTAACAGCATGGCCTTCATCAGGAAAGAAGACTTGAAAATTGAGAAAAAATCTTTGAAAAAGTCGTTTTCTTCTTGAAATGACAGCGCACTTTTGTTTCTTGCTGCTGCGCGCCATCTTGGATTGTTGCAAATTGTTGCTTATGGCAACTGTGCATGTAAACGAGGCTGTATCCAATCAAAAGGCTCTTTTGATCCCCCTCGTGTGATTTGTTGGAGAAATTCGCCACTAAACTACATATATGTCTGGATTTATGAAAACACTGCTAAAGAATTGCCTCAAGCGGGCGTTTCTTTTTCTCGCCAGAAACTCTCCCGATATGAAAATTAA
Organism: Platygyra sinensis; assembly: GCA_019787425.1. Classification (NCBI taxonomy): domain Eukaryota; kingdom Metazoa; phylum Cnidaria; class Anthozoa; order Scleractinia; family Merulinidae; genus Platygyra; species Platygyra sinensis. The sequence continues at coordinate 8,112 of JAHPZR010019435.1, forward strand.
AAGGAAAGTCAGTTCTATTTCTCTTCCTGCACCCTTTTATCTTCCTTTCATTGTAGTTCTTTCTCTATTTTTTATACTTTTACTTGGCTTGGAGGTGGCCTAAAAGAGTAGTGAAATCAAGGTGAAATCAATTTCTTTAGCGCTGTTTTCGTAAATCCAGACATCTATACATGCGGCTGTATCGGGGAGAAGGGTACTTCTGTGAATTAATTTCTGTGAATTAAGTCAGTGTGCCACAAAACGTCTAAAGCTGTGACCCTATTTATTGATAAAGACAAGAAAAATGACACCCTATTTCAAGCTCAAACCTGAAAAATGACACGACACATTACTCAAAAGAAAACCAAAAATAGAATGGCGTGAATTTTGTTTCTGTAACATCGGAAACTAGCCGGAAGTGTAGTTCTAATAGATCATTTGCATTTCATATTAAAGTGTAAAAACGTTCTCTGGTTAAAAAGGTTAAAAAACATAAGCTTTCAGCTATCAGTCTTCAGCCTCTAACGAATGAAACATGTAAGCCCACAAACCGACTATATACCAATGGGGGTGTGAAAATTTTTTATAAAAGTAGAATACAAAAAGAAGTGTGAAAAAGGGGGTGAAAAAGAAAATGCAAATAAGGTCTATAAACCGCAGTAAAATGGAGTATTGCCTAGGCAACAGTTTACAGTTATTTTCCGCGTCGACGGTTTTCGCTGTGTGTCAGGATTCTAATGTTTTTTGAACGCAGTGATTGCCTTTTACTTTTATTTTTTCTTCGTTTAGCTGGGCAAGTTCCCAATCCAAGGATAACACAGGATACAATATGCTATGAAAGGATCACGAACCTGAAAAACCCTATCCTATCCCCCGGCACAATTGAGGAATGGACAATTTCTAGCGTGCGTCCATCCAATTCGGGATGCACGCGGAAAGTTGGGAGAACACGAAGGTAGCGTAAAGGCCGATTTACACGGTACGACTTTGTCGCATACGACAAGCTTACGACAAGCCTACGACATGAATTGTTTCTTGTAAATCAAACCTAAATATCGCTTACGATTGTCGTGTAGGTCATAAGTCATGTTGTAGGCCTGTCGTAAGCTTGTTGTATGCGACAAAGTTGTACCGTGTAAATCGGCTACGTTACCTTCGTGCTGTCCCTTAAGGTGGCTCCCTAGAGTATTTACGAACACCCTCGCTATAGAGCGCGAGTTAGGAAAAAGAAACTTAGTTAATTTATCTTAAAATTTTCCCTGTAGAGATTTACCAGTATGGATACTGTTGAAATAAGGCTTATTTTTTGGTTGTCAACTCGGTTTTGGATTAAGGCCGTTACCATGGCAACATCTCATCTAATGACAGGCAGATATATTCCCCATTTTGGCCTAAACTCCTTAATATCTACACTTCCCTTCGGTGAAATTTTTTCATGCTTTGCCACATCATGGAAATGATATTGCCTAACATTTTGAATCGGTAAAAAGCCAAGGTTGTTCAGACGTTTTTCCAATATTCTGTAATTTGTCATTTTTCTAAATATATTAGATTAGCTCAGACAGATTTTTTTACAAAAATAAGCTATTTTATAGGAAATGTATGTGGTTACAACTCCGCCAAATTTTTAAAAAATTCACCAAAGGAAAAGCAAGAAAATTACTGTCAGTTTTGCTTTTTGTGCTCATTTTGACGCCATAAAAACCGAAAAACACTGATGTTTTCTTTTGAGCGCGCGAAGATTACTTGAGCTTTCGTCATCAGCGGCGTACAGTGGTAAAACTATAGATCTCTAGCTATCTAAGTAATCTCCCAACTATCCAGACATTGTCCATTGCAGTTCTAAAAGAGCAAGACATTTTTCACGCTGAAAAGTCGAAATTTCACCGACTATGACGTCAGCCTATACCATCTCTATAAACTATCTATTTCTTTTTCATAAATATTAGCCAGTCAGAGCGGGAGCTAGCATGTAGCTATGTTATAAAGGACTACGGGTCAATAGCCCATAAGGCGAAGCCGAATGGGCTATTGACCCGTGGCCCTGAGGGCGAAGGGTCTAATTGTTTTAGTATCACCCAACTAGTCGGACAGAAAAGGCAATTATAAAGTTAGCAAATGCAATTTAAAGAAATATTTATTTGGGGAAAAAACGAAAGAAAAAAAGGGCGAATTTCGCCACTCGACGACTATTGCTAAAAGTCCCCTAGTAGCGTAGCCAATCAAAATGCAGGATTTGCATTAGTCCACTAGTTGGGTGATACTAAACCTATATAGCCCGTATATGGGTATCCCTGCCCACGCGCTACTTCCCCGAAACTGTATCAGCTTGCAAATGCTTGCAAAGAAATGGATGGGTAACATTTTCACACATCGAAAAATTCAGTTTGCAACATCAACATAAATTTATTATCTTTTTATTTACATCAATAGACATAACCAAAGATTTATTTAACTATGAAGTTTTAATAATACGATTAATAGGAAGTTATTCGTATGCCAGTTTATCTTCTTATATACAGCAATAGACAGATCCAAGTAGGTGATATCGCATCGAGTAAAATCTATCTCAGTGATAAATTTATTAAACTGCAATGTTACCTGACTAATTCAAACCCTTCCCTAGTGCTGTTAGTGCTAACCCAGGAGTAAAAATGAAATGAGGGATTAATGTACTATTTATTTTTTTGTGTGTAGAAATGTCTTTCACTCAGTTTATTGTTGTGTAGTTCAAGATTATTTTAACTGAAACGGAAGGACAAACTATATAAACGGAAAAATGGACCGAAAAATTACAAACCTGAAATCCAAATTTTGCCTAATCCTAGGTTAGCTTAATCGGGCTTTCAACAACGCGGCTCTGAAGTCTTGTGAATTTTCCTTAACGCTATGTTAAGTGCTATGAGGTCAAACTTTCTAAAGAGGTTAATATCTCTTCCCCACATCGTTCTCATCCGTTGAAAATTTGGGTTACTGTTAATTTCAATACAACAAAGCCAGGCACAGAGAAAAACTGGAATAACTTTCTTATTATCTGCGTTACATGTTACGAAGAGGTAACACAGCAACTTGTCTTTGTTGCCGAGCCCGTCTGCGAAAGAGTGCTACAAAAGCTGATCTGTATTCTGGCATGCGAATAGCGTACAATATAGGATTTGCAAGAGAGTTTGCGTAAAATAAAACCAACAATCCATTACCGAAAGAAATGGGTAGTGACCGATATATATCTGATTTACTCATAAAATTGATAAAGAAGGATACAATATATGGGAGGTACAATAGAAGAGATACAACAGTCACAATCAACAATGTCATGGTCAGTTTTCTTTCTCTACTGGCTGCACCATGGTGTTGAGGCTGCGCTCCACAACGGACTTTAATAACAATGCACGTGTAAGAAACACAAATAATCAAAAGACAAATTGACAAAAATATAAGTTCTATGCAATTAACGTACCACAATTCGTCAAACAGAACAAGAAATGTAAAAGATACCGATGTCAATCCAGATGTAACCCAAACAACGGTAATTATCAATCCATATACCCATTTTTTAAGCACACGATGCCTGAACGGCAAGAACGTGGCGTGAACCCGCTCTAAAGCAATGCTGGTTATGTTTGTTAATGAACCATAGGGTAGTACCTCTATAAAAATAATTGACCCATCTTTAATTAAATGCCACTTCCATAAATTACAGAGTACTCCAGGCCAATAGAACAGTTTATACACAACAACTCCTCCAACAAACATATCTATAACTGCCAAATTTACCACCAGGTACGTGCTACGCTTGCGGAGATTACGGTTTTTTATAAAAACAATTATCGTACAGAGGTTGAGCGTTACTATAGCAACGGACTCTGCTAGGCTTACTGTCATCCAGGGTATGCACTCAGATAAAGACCACATCTCAAAGCTCTGTCCTTTTCGTATTCCTGTTAGAACTAATTACTTGTCTGCCTGTGGAAAGAAGGGAATTATTATTGCCAGGTTCTTTTACTGCTTGTGTAAAACGTGCAATTAACAGGGATGAAAAGCTTGCATCAATGTCGAAAACTTTTGCTGTAATATAATTTCTCCGCTGTTTTCGAGGTATTGAAAACCAGTTTTTGATGTTTTGCTTTCCTGAATAATCAGATTTGTTTTCGTTTTTTATAAGTCTGTTGATATGTATATTATCAATGATTTGCTTCGAGCCCTATATACGGAAAGGTTACGCTTAAATTTCGGAATCTCAGAGGAAGGAAATTTGGTTCTTAAAAATCTAGTGAAAGGAAAGATATGCAGATTTCACCTTCACGAAAATGTAGAAATTGTATAAAGATGAAATCAAGTTTATTTTTTCCTTTTTCTGCCATAAAGAAGCTCCCTTTGCTTGTAGCAGATTACTAAATTTACTGATATCGGTAGACTATTAAGTATAGTACTAAGTAGCTGAAAGAAATACTTGGCCATCGTAAATCAAATAAAGTGGTTATTACACAGTTTAGAGAAGAGAAGCCCGCTAGTCTTTTTATATATATATTTTCCCGCGACTTCGTTTATTAACTTCTCACATTCTTTGAATGCGGTCAATTTATTTATTTATTTTTTCAGTAGCCTCTAACGTCGAAGTCCACTTATGTCCAGGATTGAACGCAATTACAAATTTTGTGATTTTTCGTTAAACTCTTCAAGAAATACAAAAATCTGCTGCCTCAACGATTTTTCGGTACGTTATGCTAATCGACCAGCAAGCACCGGCTTGCGGATTTTACAAAATTTACAAAATTTACGATTTTTTGCTACCTTCACGATTTTTCAATAAGTCATTGTGAAATTTGCGATTTTTTGCACTTCTTTGTAATGCAAATTCCACCTACTTGTGCCGACCTGCGGATTTTACAAAATTTGCGATTTTTTCGCAGTTAACATAACACAAAAGGACCGCCAAAGACGACAAGCATGTTTTTGTTCTCTCTGGAACGATTTAGCGGGATGAAAACATGTTATTACCGCATACATGTAACACACAAAACAAGATAACAAACTGTATGTTTCTCTCGTTCTAAGGCGTTTGTTGTTGACCGAGTATCGTATTAAAAACGGGTTAAGGGGAAAGTGAGCGGAATGATATGAAATTAACATAACGCAAGCAAAACATAACACGAGATAAGCGTTTCTTGTTCCCTGAGTATTTATTCCAGCTTCTACTAAGCGTGCGTGTCAATAGAAAGATAAAACGAGAGGAGAGGAGAATATTCCATTCCACTGAACACACCTTTTATTAACCGTGTAGCGAAGCACTCATTCAACAAGTAAGCTTCTTATTCTAAAACGCTATCAGCGATATTTTAGCGCACGCCTGCCTTTAGTATTAAAAAGCGCGCCAGGAAAATATTCCACCATTCTACAAACACGTGGCGTATTAGATTATTGTAAAACTCCTCCAACCTTAGTTAAAGCCAGTGTCGGGAAAAGTCACGACCGATGTGAGATTAATGAAACACAAGAATGGACAACATACTGTCATGGTTCGTTCCCAAAGCGTTCGTTCTATGCAGAATAAAATGAGCATCGAAAGCATACTTTGGACAAGTATTTCCCAGCCTGCGTCGCAGACGCAACCTATCGCGGGTTACTCATTTACCGTACCGTACTCAAAGGGTGATATTCAGTTGGCT
>JAHPZR010019438.1:5000-15122 GCA_019787425.1 Platygyra sinensis
CCGCTGTAGACTACTCAGTCAAACCATAGTAAAACCATTCAACCAAAGTAATTGCCTGATTACTTTCGACACTCGACTGAAAATCGCACTGTATTACGAAGTAATTAACTTTTTAATTTAATACTGCAGCAACACATTCTTACATAGTGTTGTCTGTTTACTCTTGTTGTAGTCCTCAAGGTTCAGATTTCACTACTCTGACCAGTAACTGGGCTACAGTGTGGGTCAAAGTCAGCTCCAGCTGGGCGTGTCTTGCTCTCTACCTCTGGACCCTGTTGGCCCCAGTCCTACTCCCAGACAGAGACTTTGGTCACTGACATGGAACAAATTCTTGCGGTGTACTTTACAGAGTTCATTAGCTGGCTTGTAAAAATAATATGTTGAAGTGTTCAATTGTAATAACTAGTGCTAGTTTTCGTTGTCAGGACTTACGACGTATATGTAAGCCCAAGTATTTAAAAGTAAGAAAACCTTCTTTCCTTAATCGTTAAGCGCCACCTCAGTCTTCTCTCTTTTACGTCTCTACTGTTTTGTATTATAGCAGCAAATTGCTATTACATGTAAGTACTGTTGTGAAAGTAAGTTGTGGATAATGTTAATTGCCGAGACTGTAGACAAAACGTGAGGAAATAATGGCCGCGCGCTTCTCGCCCCCAGGATTGCGCGGCCATTTTTCACTTGCAGTTTTTGTTCGCGTCACGCACGATGGACTAAACGAGAGAAAGACTACTCGTAGTCTATAAATTAAAAAATAAGTGCAATTTGTCTAATAGTTCAGGACTAGAAAATTTGAACCCTATTTAATAGTTCAGTTTGTGTACCGTACTTTCTATGTCGTAAATTTTTTTTATAAGTAAGCTACATGTATAACTTCTTTATAAGGGTGGCCATTTTTTAACAGGCTGTGTGCGCACTCTGTTGTACCCTGGAAATTGTTAAGGAATGTATTTAAGATCGAGAAAGTTGTGATTTTTTTCTCGTTTTGGTTTGTGTTTTCCACAGTTGTGTTAGATTCTGAAACTGCCGTATGAATCAGACAACTGAGCATTGTGTGTCGTGTACAGCCTGGCATTGTTCAAGCCATGACTGGTTAGTGGGGGAATTTTGTTGTGGATTTCTGGATCTTTTCTTTTATTTCGTTGGTGACCTGATCACACTGAAATGATCTTACAAGCTAAATTTTTCCTAGAGCTTCTGGGAGGGAAAGTTATGTAAATAAGATAGAAAGGAACAGATTGTAAAGATGTAATTCCAGAATACAGCACAGCAGTTGTTTGTGATAAGTAGAAAGTTTGTAACATTAGGGGCTTGTTAATGAGCTATGCCCGATGTTTGAATATTGTAACCTGCCTTTTTTTAGTTAAAAATTGACGTAATTTCTGTGAATAAAACCGGAACAAATAAGAAAAGTTTGAGCTTGTTTATTCTATTTATCTCTTGATGAACTTTTGAAAGGCACTCTGTTGATGCGTCCACTCGACGCTAATTTATTCGGCATAATTCTTGTTAACACCAACCCACCGACCTGATAAATTTAATTATTCCCGCAAGGCTTGCTCTTAAAATAAATACCTATCATTGTGAATCTTCAGGTTTCGCAAAAATAGTTTTTTGGAGAAAATTTTATATCTGAAGGTTTAAGACCAGCTTAAGTCACATTTTTTCGATACAAGTCAAAGTCGAGTAGATACACATCTTTAGGCGATTCGTTACAAATTGAATAAAGGGGGTAAGGTTATTAAGTTGCAACTCCAAAATCGCACGTGTAAACCAGGCGCGATTTTCAGTGCGATTTGTCGCCGCGATATCGCAGGGGTTTCGAACATGTTTGAAACTTGTTGCAACTTCAACGCGACAAAAGTTGCATCAGTCGAGTTGCCGCGACAAAAATCGCCTGTGTAAACGGGCCTTAAAGAAACTGTGGTACTGCGTCAGTATAGGGAGCATTACAAGAGATATCGCTCCAACGAAGGGGTAACGCTCGAAACGTCAGCTTCGGAATCTCTTTACAGTGGCCAATTCACATTGTCAACCCAGTTGATAAAACCAAATTGTCTCGGTACAAACTGAAGTCAACTCGAACCATACAAGGCTACCGGTCGAATTAACCCCCGACCAAGAGTCGGTCATATACAAGTTTTATTTGGGGAGTGCAATCCGTAAATAAAACTTGCCTGATAAACTCACTTCGTTATCTGTCTAGTCAATATGACAAATTCAAGTTTTGTAGCAAAATGAACAACACTATACTTAAAGTAATAAAAACAAATCCATGGCTCCTTAACGTGGCTCCCTAGAGTTATTACGAAACACCCTCCCTATAGAGCGAGAGCTAGGAAAGGAAACGTAGTTAATTTCTATTAAAGTTTTCCCCTTAGAGATTTACCAGTATGGGTACTGTTAAAATAAGGCTTATGTTTTGGTTGTCAATTTTTGGATTAAGGCCGTCACCATGGTAACATCTCATCTAATGACAGGCAGATATATTTCTTATTTTGACCAAAACTCCTTAATATTTATACTTTCCTTCAGTGAAATTGTTGCATATTTCGCCACATCATGGAAATGATATTGCTTGACATTTTGAACTGGTAAAAAGTCAAGGTTGTTCAGACGGTTTTTCCAATATTATGTTATTTCTCATTATTCTAAATATACGAGATTAGCTCTGACAAATTTTAACTAAAATAGGGTATTTTATAGGAATTGTATGTGGTTACAACTGAGCCAAATTTAAAAAAAATTCACCGAAGGAAACGCGAGAAACTTAGCACGTGATGTCACAAAAATCAGAAAAACACGCGTGGTATCGCGCGTGGGTATTCATTTTGGCGCGCGCCCTAGTGACGCCATGAATCGCGTGCGAGAAAGCAAGAGTAAACTAGACGCATATTTTGCGTTCACTCGAGCTTTGAGTTGGAGATAAACATTGTTTTTGTTGCACGTACTTCGGTAAGGCTTTTTTCAGTGTAATTATGGGTTTATCTTGTAACTGTTTTTGTCTCGGTATGCTGGAGATGCAGGGTTACTACTTATATGTATACAGTAAGAGGAAAACATATATGTTATGTAGTGTGAAGACATTTTTTTCTCCGGGTTGGGTTAATTGCAAGCAAAATGGAGTGTTTATCGGAAGCAAAGCTAAGCGCGGGGTGACCGGAAAGGGGGTCACAGAGTCTACTTGGGAAGTACTTTCCGGAGTGTTAAGTTACACGCCACTGATTAAATATTCGTTTCGGAAGAAACATCGGCAAAACGAGTGAGCTCAACGCTTTCAAAAAGAATTCAAACGAACAATATTTGATCAATAGCCGAGGTTAAACTTCGTTTTCCTGAATATATTTTAAGCATTTACATAACAGTACAATGCAGATGACATGGGTATACACGAAAGAATACGCGCATAGACAAATTCTCTGACCTTTCTGCTTTTGTTCCTTAGACTTTTCAAACATCGTATTGGTATTCTGCTTGGTTCACGATCGCGTCTACAGACACGATTTTAGTTTATGCTTCTCTCGATTAACATAAGATAATTTTGCTCAGTTGATATAGCATGTTCCTTGATGAAAGGTTCACTCATAAATGTTCGCTCATGAAGAGATCTCTCGTAAGGTTTGCGGACCAACCCGTTCCGAAAGCGCTCCTGATCTTTTAGTGTCGGTCTACCGCGAATGCTGTGTGCACATTTTGTATCCTTTTTGTATCCGTACACAGTATTTGTGCTGATCTTCCACCGCATAAACTCTTCTCCGTCCGCCATTACACCATGCCTCATCAGTAAAATTTTTTACGATAACTGCAAAAATTCACGCGCGCTCATTGGTTTAATTTTATTGTCCATATGCGGACAGACACATAAATTTGAAATTCATGCGACGCGTCAGCGAGCGAGAGCGGGCAATTCGACAATTTGTTATCGTAAAAAAACAAATTGATGTCAGTTTTTAATGCGTCTGTCCTGTTATTGACAATGAATTTCGTCATAACATTGTCAAAGTAGTGTGCGGATCCACTCGGCTATCGCCTCGTGGATCCACAGCTACTTTGACAATGTGATGACGAAATTCATGATCAATAACAGGACAGATGCATAAAAAGCTGACATCAATTTGTTAATTCGCGCATGCGTATTAATTAAAGAATTGCAAACCGTGGCTGAACGAAAAAAAAAAAACGAAGCCGAAATTTCAACTCGGGCGTTTCCTTTGGAAAGCCCGAGTAATTAGAGCTCTTTTAGCGGTTATTTATAGAGCTTTTTTGTCAAATTTTTTTGGCTCTAGGCTTAAGGCGGGGGTAAACCTGAATAGGAGTGAAATTTGAAGTATAATTAAGAGGGAATTATTAGGATTAAAAGAGGTTTGAAACACTACCAGACAGTAGACCCCCTCCAAAAAGAGTCCGAGGTTGGTAGGGGACTGTTTGGTATCCGTCTACTAATTCTTCACTTCAAATTTCAATTTTCCAAATCCATCAAATCTTCAACATTTCATATTTTCCTCAATTTAACCTATCCTTTGAGAAAAAATCTCTCTTTCCCAAAACACCTAAAAATCACCCAAAAATTTACACAAAACTGCCAAATAGTGGACAACGGAATAAGCAGAGGGATTTGGCGTCGCTTGAAACGTGACCGAGATATTGGCAGAAAGGCCGTGTTAAGCGACGTGAAAACAGCCTTCACGTTGACCCCCGCCTTAAACACATGTTTGAATGGAGTTTGAAACTATTGCTACTTATACCGAAGTGATTTAACGCCTTTCAAGCGCTGAAGTGATTTCGTTTCTGCTTAGGGTTACAGGGACACAGTCAGCCGGCGCACATGCGCATTACATACCATTCCATAGCTAATTTGCATATAACAGAGACGCGATAAATACTGCTTTTAACCAGATATGATAAAAATAATATCACAGGATGTGCAAAAGGACACTCAAAAACAGGTTTTTCAATAAACGATTGAAAATCAAGAAAAATACCGCGAAAAATGCAGCGGATTTCTATATGAACTTTGATTTCAGGTTGAGGTAAGCTTTTTTCAAAGTGAGAAAACTAGTGTCCAGGTCAGCGCAGTCACAAAGTTGACTGTGTCCCTTTAACTATGCAAGTGTTGAATCAAAAGGTTTTAAAGGTGGTTCAGACTCTACAGGAGTGAAAGCCGTCAATGGCTTTCAAAGTTTTTCAAACACGATCGGCCATCGATCAACGGGAGCATTAACATGACGAAGGGAGAGGTTGTGGAAAGTGAAAGGAACATTTCCAGACGATACCGCTAACATCGAACACCCATGTGTACATTTAAGGTAAAATTTTTATTCCTGTGATGATTTTTAACCTTTAGAACGTTGGCGAACTGACATAGAAGCACTCGTGAGCCAATGCAGGACAAACAACTTATTGAACTCAACTTGAAATTGTGACTGAAGTGATGCTCGGAATTTCTGTTCCAATTTCGGTGATCACCAACCAACTAAACAAAACTTCAATAGAGTGTCGTCTCGCTTGTGAAGAGATAAAACGGCGCAACTTAAGATGTGAATAATGGATGAACAAATGGCTTTTCTATCAAATATGTATTACCAGAGGCAATTGTGACTTCTCGCGAATTAAAATGGGAAAATTACGAAGTCGAGTCATTGTTTAGTTTAGCTCTTTTAAAGTGCACTTTTGTAAAAGCTAGATTCTAAAGCTATTTCAATAAAAAGAGAGCCTGTGATATCCACCTTGTTTTTCCAGAGACGAGCAAGCCACTTTGTAGTTTTTACAATATATTTTGTTGCTAATGGAGTTAACGCCTCAGTTTGATGGCTCGCGCAAGAAGCGTGAAGAAAAATAATCTGCCACATGCTGTGTTTTAAGAGACTTGAATCTCTAGCTCGGAAGAATTCGACATTTTGTGTCACTTGAAAGTCTTCCAAGGTAAGTAACCTGAGTTATTATTTTTCTTCCATCAGGGTTAACCTGAGCTGAGAGGAAAATATTCTTAAGAATGATGGTGTAACTGGACATGTACAAGTTGCCATGGAAAAAGAAATTGAAAATCTGAGCAAGTAGTATATCATAAGACATTGAATGGTACGCGAACGAAATGATCAGACGCACAAAGTCATTTATCAGTTATAAGCCGCAATCGTACAAATCGCGTAATGACGCGATATTTTACTTTGAGGTTGTGATCCCCAAGATCAAAAGATTATCTTAAGTCGGCAAAAATGTTTAAATGTTGAATGCTTGTGGTGTTCGATGCACTTAAGCTACAACTTGTTATTTCTCAGGCACGCCGCTTGAACCCATTTCAAATGAACATTATAGGCTTACAAATCACAATTGACAGTTGGCCATTTAAAGGCAAGTCCACTTACATGGTTGTTGTCTAAACCAATACCCAATCGGTCAGTAATGTTGAAGTATCAAAGCAGTTTGTGCGAGTAGTGCTTTCTAAAGCTAGACTGGAGTTTATAAAGCAAGTTGTTGTCCTAGCAGGTAAGCGCAGAAGGAACTAGATCTATGTGACTGGAGTTCCACGACTTTCGACAGAAGCGGTAGCAGAGAAATAGGGCAGTAGCTGTTCTAGCTCGATTTATGAAGGGGTACAACAATTGTTTACTTCTACACTGATGGAAACACACCAATAGCGACACAGCTGTTAATCGGCCTCGCTAGGGGTCGTGGGGGAACAATTGTTGCGGCAGCAATCTTCAGTAAACGAACGTTCACTTCCCATATGTTTAAACTTCAAAATGTCAAGCAATATCATTTCCATGATGTGGCGAAATATGCAACAATTTCACTGAAGGAAAGTATAAATATTAAGGAGTTTTGGTCAAAATAAGAAATATATCTGCCTGTCATTAGATGAGATGTTACCATGGTGACGGCCTTAATCCAAAAATTGACAACCAAAACATAAGCCTTATTTTAACAGTACCCATACTGGTAAATCTCTAAGGGGAAAACTTTAATAGAAATTAACTACGTTTCCTTTCCTAGCTCTCGCTCTATAGGGAGGGTGTTTCGTAATAACTCTAGGGAGCCACGTTAAGGAGCCATGGATTTGTTTTTATTACTTTAAGTATAGTGTTGTTCATTTTGCTACAAAACTTGAATTTGTCATATTGACTAGACAGATAACGAAGTGAGTTTATCAGGCAAGTTTTATTTACGGATTGCACTCCCCAAATAAAACTTGTATATGACCGACTCTTGGTCGGGGGTTAATTCGACCGGTAGCCTTGTATGGTTCGAGTTGACTTCAGTTTGTACCGAGACAATTTGGTTTTATCAACTGGGTTGACAATGTGAATTGGCCACTGTAAAGAGATTCCGAAGCTGACGTTTCGAGCGTTACCCCTTCGTTGGAGCGATATCTCTTGTAATGCTCCCTATACTGACGCAGTACCACAGTTTCTTTAAGGCCCGTTTACACAGGCGATTTTTGTCGCGGCAACTCGACTGATGCAACTTTTGTCGCGTTGAAGTTGCAACAAGTTTCAAACATGGTTCGAAACCCCTGCGATATCGCGGCGACAAATCGCACTGAAAATCGCGCCTGGTTTACACGTGCGATTTTGGAGTTGCAACTTAATAACCTTACCCCCTTTATTCAATTTGTAACGAATCGCCTAAAGATGTGTATCTACTCGACTTTGACTTGTATCGAAAAAATGTGACTTAAGCTGGTCTTAAACCTTCAGATATAAAATTTTCTCCAAAAAACTATTTTTGCGAAACCTGAAGATTCACAATGATAGGTATTTATTTTAAGAGCAAGCCTTGCGGGAATAATTAAATTTATCAGGTCGGTGGGTTGGTGTTAACAAGAATTATGCCGAATAAATTAGCGTCGAGTGGACGCATCAACAGAGTGCCTTTCAAAAGTTCATCAAGAGATAAATAGAATAAACAAGCTCAAACTTTTCTTATTTGTTCCGGTTTTATTCACAGAAATTACGTCAATTTTTAACTAAAAAAAGGCAGGTTACAATATTCAAACATCGGGCATAGCTCATTAACAAGCCCCTAATGTTACAAACTTTCTACTTATCACAAACAACTGCTGTGCTGTATTCTGGAATTACATCTTTACAATCTGTTCCTTTCTATCTTATTTACATAACTTTCCCTCCCAGAAGCTCTAGGAAAAATTTAGCTTGTAAGATCATTTCAGTGTGATCAGGTCACCAACGAAATAAAAGAAAAGATCCAGAAATCCACAACAAAATTCCCCCACTAACCAGTCATGGCTTGAACAATGCCAGGCTGTACACGACACACAATGCTCAGTTGTCTGATTCATACGGCAGTTTCAGAATCTAACACAACTGTGGAAAACACAAACCAAAACGAGAAAAAAATCACAACTTTCTCGATCTTAAATACATTCCTTAACAATTTCCAGGGTACAACAGAGTGCGCACACAGCCTGTTAAAAAATGGCCACCCTTATAAAGAAGTTATACATGTAGCTTACTTATAAAAAAAATTTACGACATAGAAAGTACGGTACACAAACTGAACTATTAAATAGGGTTCAAATTTTCTAGTCCTGAACTATTAGACAAATTGCACTTATTTTTTAATTTATAGACTACGAGTAGTCTTTCTCTCGTTTAGTCCATCGTGCGTGACGCGAACAAAAACTGCAAGTGAAAAATGGCCGCGCAATCCTGGGGGCGAGAAGCGCGCGGCCATTATTTCCTCACGTTTTTGTCTACAGTCTCGGCAATTAACATTATCCACAACTTACTTTCACAACAGTACTTACATGTAATAGCAATTTGCTGCTATAATACAAAACAGTAGAGACGTAAAAGAGAGAAGACTGAGGTGGCGCTTAACGATTAAGGAAAGAAGGTTTTCTTACTTTTAAATACTTGGGCTTACATATACGTCGTAAGTCCTGACAACGAAAACTAGCACTAGTTATTACAATTGAACACTTCAACATATTATTTTTACAAGCCAGCTAATGAACTCTGTAAAGTACACCGCAAGAATTTGTTCCATGTCAGTGACCAAAGTCTCTGTCTGGGAGTAGGACTGGGGCCAACAGGGTCCAGAGGTAGAGAGCAAGACACGCCCAGCTGGAGCTGACTTTGACCCACACTGTAGCCCAGTTACTGGTCAGAGTAGTGAAATCTGAACCTTGAGGACTACAACAAGAGTAAACAGACAACACTATGTAAGAATGTGTTGCTGCAGTATTAAATTAAAAAGTTAATTACTTCGTAATACAGTGCGATTTTCAGTCGAGTGTCGAAAGTAATCAGGCAATTACTTTGGTTGAATGGTTTTACTATGGTTTGACTGAGTAGTCTACAGCGGTTTTCAATCGAGTGTCGTAAAACCAAAACCAAAGTAATTACTCTAGCCAATCACAAAGAACACGGACAATACAGTGGACCAATCAAAACTCAAAGTAATTATAGGTAGCTGACGCAAAGCGCGGGAAAAAGCATGCGAACGCGTCACGATTGGTTTTGGTTTTACTTCTGATTGGATGAAAAAGTGGCGCGAATTTTTTAAGCCAATCATGTAGCGTAGAAAGTGCAAAACCAATTACTTTTCGACACTCAAATGAAAACTGCTCTAATTGGTAAGGAATTGATTTGGGTTTGGTTTTACAACGCTCAATTGAAAACCACTCTTTTTTTCTTTAACTTTATTAGGCTTAGTTACAATAAAATTACAAATATGCAAAAAAAAAAAAAAAAAAAAACGATAGAAATCTAGTGTTTAACAAACCAGATAGAATCACACAATGATTATCTGGACTGACTTCTTGCATCTCAGACTTTTTCATGCAGTGTTACAAGTCAGGTGAGGTTCAAGTCAAGTTTTAATGTGCTGTATGCTTTTTGTATCACCAGCTAGTTTGCAGGTACAACACAGAAAATAAAAAAATAGAAAATGAAAATTGAGAAAAAAATACCTTCAACAAGTAACTAAAAAGACATAAGTTTAAAATTAAAATCTATTAACAGAACTAGACACAAAAACCTTCCAAAGGTTCCTCACTCCCAAACAATACTGGGTCAGAAAATAAATGCTGGGATTATTTTCCAGAGGGCATTATAAGCTTTTTTAGCTGAGAAAAGAAGAGAAATAATCATGCTTTCCAAA
>JAHPZR010019440.1:2500-5000 GCA_019787425.1 Platygyra sinensis
TCCAACGGATTGGCGTCGTTACTCAGAGCAACCGCGAGTTGTAAAGAGGCATTTGAACTAGAACCCTTATATACTTAAAAAGGATAACCAACTATAAAAGTAACAGGAAAAGGAGGCAACGGCCGAATCCCGGAAAAATTACAATATTCAATAAACTACAAAATCTCTTTCTTATATCTTTTCTCTGTATAACCCGCTTTAGACTTCAGTAATGTCGAAATAGGCTCTCCTAGATCCGGCTTTACAATAACCGGTATGCACCTCCAACTAACAAAAATAACAGAATATGAATCGCCAAAACAGTCACATGCTGCAAAAATACTTCTGCCCGAACATGACCAAACGGCAAATAATCGATACCAATACAGGCCAGTGCCTCTTATCCACAACATTGTGGCAATACCAAACTCAGGCCAGTACCTCTCAACCCAAATCAAGCCAGTGACTCTTATTCACTGAAAAATACTAACATGGACAAGCGTCCCATGTAAATAAAGTTCAAGAGACCTAAGAAAACTTCATACGAACAGCCAAGCTATGAACCCAGTGAACCTATCACTACCCAAAAACGAATTGGTTTTACGCCCTTGCTCTAAAGCAGTGGCATCAAAACTCTTATAATCTATCTACTACAAATCTAGAACATTTTCTAGAAATAATGGATCAGAAATATGACGACGGCCAAAAGGGCACGAGTGCAGTGGGAATGGCCCTGGAAACGTGCAAATAATGAATAGCTCTAGCAATAAGGAGGAGGAACAACGAGGCAATTCTCCCGCTAAAAGCTGGGTTTCAAAATCTAGGGAAAAACTTGCAAACCTTTTTATTGTAATAACTAGCAAAACAAGCCACCGAGTGAACCCCCCAGCTTTCCTCGAAAGATATGAAACAATGGGCTGAAACCTGCCAATCATCTATATCAATGATTCGACTAATATAATCAGCTCTCTCGATTTCATTGCCAGGGATCCACTGGAGCTCTAACTCTATACCATTATTGACGCAGAACTGAAAAATCTCCAGCGCAATAGCATGTAAATCACTTCGCATACTTCCAACTTGTATGATTTTATATGCACTTTGACTATCAGAAAATCACTACAAGTATAAGGGTAAAAATAAATGTAAAGTAAACAAAAATTATGGCAGATAACTCCCTCCATGTAGAACTTTATCTATGTTCTACTAAACCGCATTGCTTAAAACAAACTAGCTCGCCAGCATTAATATATATATCTAGGTGAGAACCACATCCTGTGGCGCCTGCATCCGAACAAATTACATAATTACACATACTATGCGGAGAATGCGTCACTACCCTACACTTCATGATCAGTCGCTTCAAATTAGCCTTCCAAAAATACAGAGTTCCGTAATACAATATTGATCAAGATAAAACTTGGAGTCCCAATCCTGGGCCGCCAGCTGCGGAGGCAACTAAATTTAGCAATACCTCGTCATGAGTCTGGAAATATTACCAAAAACCGCGCCCCACCAGAAATAATCCTACCCAGGAGTGAGGCCAAAACCCGTGCAGATACCAAGCGATCACCTAGGAGGATCCTATCGACAGATTTAGCGATATTATTTTCCCTTCGCTGAGAAATAGTAATAGTCCCATTCATGGCGTTCCGTATAATCCCCAGCCATTCAAGAACTTGACTAGGCGAACACCATTGAGACTTCTCATCATTGGTGATAAGCCCTGACTTCCTTAAATCACGGCAGACCAAATATTAGTAGCTAGGATTACAGAGGTGTCACGGTCGAAATCGATCTATCAACCAGCCATAAAGCAATATTAACACCTTTGAACCCCCAGTGCTTCCTTCTCAAGCGGTTCAAGACATTTTGTAAAACTGTACGGTACAGAAGACAGACTAAATAAGCAAGAAGAACTGTAAACACAAAATATCGTATGGAAGCTTCCCCTGGAAACTTCCATGCAAACCCCAAAACCCTCAGATGATCTGGATGAATTTCAATACGGACGTAGCCGCTTTTAAGATCAAAAGTTATCCTAAAAGAACCCTGTAGGAAATAGGATAAGGCAGTCTTCCAATCTTCGTTCTTGACCCTTATTAATGTTTAACAAGGAAATTGTTGATGTAACGGAGTTCAAGAATTAGCCTCTTTTTACCATTGGGCTGGATGGATACACTCAAAGGACTGACAACAGGAGGTGGCCTATTTAGTTCCATGACTCTAGCTGAATGTAAAAGTTCCAAAATGGCTTCTGATCTATTATTTCGGGAGGTAAACCCAGGTGGAATTCGCAGAAAAGGCAAACGGTAACCCTCGTATATATACCTCTTACCGCTAACCGAGTTCGAGGTCCGTACCGTAAGTTACGGACCGAGTTTTTTTTCACTTTCGATTTACAGCCCCAGCACGAAGCGAGCGGTCTATAAATCGTAGGGGAAAAAACGAGGATCCGCTCCGTAACTTACGGTACGGACCGAGAAGACGAGGTTAGTAAGATATTTATTATATCTCTATT
>JAHPZR010019440.1:10000-15000 GCA_019787425.1 Platygyra sinensis
ACAAAACAGAGATAACGAATGTCTTAGATGAGCTATTTGTGCTGCTTTATATCCACCACCACAAGGTGTAAAAGTTACAAGAACCACAAGTTATCCGACAGAAGATGGCCTGAATTTTGCAGGCATTGACTTTCCCAACACCGTTTTCACAGATCGATAAACTAGAGATACAAAACCCAAATCTAACTATAAACGTGTTTGGATGGACAAAGAGCAAGTCATCGCACAACAGGATAAGCAAAAAAGAAGGAAACATTCCGAGAATAAACTTGATGATAACCCAGCAAGGTGAAAATGTAGAAGAGTTTTGTCGTGCACTACTCATGCATGCACGTAGGTCACGCAATTAGCGTATTAGTGTATTGCATTGTAATTGAACCCATGTAGGGCGACGACTGTAACTCGTGGTCGAAGTCTCAGCCCATTTTTGAAGAGTGTTGTACCGTATAGTGTGAAGTCGCGGAGCCACCTCGCGCTCGTTGTTAGAATAAACGCCTGGAAAGTTTGTTTAAAAAGTGTGCAGTGGTTTCTACGGATTCCACCGCTACATAATTGGCGCCCAATATTTGGACGGTTTAGTTTACGTTCCCGCGGAGAGAATTGCGAGCTTCGTTGCAGTCTGGTTATTTGTTGTACATTCAATATGGAACTTTCAGGCGACGAAAAATGAGCTATCGAGATTGACCGCGTTGTTAAAATTGTGAAAGAAGCAGGAGAAGCACTCTCGTTCGAGGATGTGAGTAAAATTTACGTAGAAAAGTTCAAGGGCGACCTCAAACAATGGAAAGAAGAATTTACGAACTTTGGAGCTTTTCTAAAGTATGGCGCCGGCTCGCGGCTCGAATGTTGTTGTTATGGGTGAGTCTGTTTCGCTGTGTTCCTCGGTGGCCTCAAAGTCAGGCAAGAGTTCATTACCTGTTCAGTATTTGCCAAAACAGCAGTTTTCGCCATTCTTTAGGTTCTCCGAAGGTGAACAGCGGCATAAAGGAGTTGATTATCGCATTTGGCGTAACGAAGTGGAAAGCGCCGTGTCCGCAGGATTACATTCGGAACCAGTGATCGTAGAGCAAATTCGTCGCTCGCTTCAAGGCGAAGACAAATCAAAATTGGTCGGCTTTGGCTCAGAGGCTTCCGTTTCTTCGATTCTGCAGTCATTAGAGCAGTTTTACAGCGAAGAAGGAGCGGCGACGGGAGGTGAAATCCTCACCCGCGCCTACGCGATGAAACAGAACGAAGGTGAGGAAGTACATATCAGCCTTCGCGTCGCCGCATGACAACTAACTCAGGAAAGCCAAGGAAAAGGGAACAGAACTACTTCCTGACGACACTGCGTTAGACCGATATTTAAGGTTATTGTTTTGGGAGGGTCTGAAACCTTCAATCAAAGATAAGGCGGGGCTTAAAAAGGACGAATGCAAGAAATTTGGCGAACTTATTTCCGCCGCTCGATATGGAGAGCGAGAGGTCGATTTGTCGCCTATCCTTTCACGAGTCGTCAAGTCTCAGCAAGTGACAGCAGATGTTACCGGCCGCGGAAGGAGAAGTCAAAGTCGCATACATACAAGGCAAACATACAAAGCAATATGGCGGACAAAACGAACCTCGTGCGTTTGTTTTTCCCATCATACTTCGCGACTAAACCAAATACGTTTTAAAGGGGGAGGGGTGGTGTCAGTTTCTTCATTTCTTATCGTCAACACACTCCCCCACTGTAAAGATGTCGTCCTCGACATATATAATACTGCAGAGATCGTTGTCTCTGTTACAATACTGAAAATACTAGTTTGTTTTACACATTCAAGCTTCGTTCAGAAAAGGGGTGATCAGGCCCTAACCTACCGAGACTACACAAACAACTTAAAACTGTTTCCTACTAGTGTACAGTATTGTAACAGAGACAACGATCTCTGCAGTATTATATATGTCGAGGACGACATCTTTACAGTGGGGGAGTGTGTTGACGATAAGAAATGAAGAAACTGACACCACCCCTCCCCCTTTAAAACGTATTTGGTTTAGTCGCGAAGTATGATGGGAAAAACAAACGCACGAGGTTCGTTTTGTCCGCCATATTGCTTTGTATGTTTGCCTTGTATGTATGCGACTTTGACTTCTCCTTCCGCGGCCGGTAACATCTGCTGTCACTTGCTGAGACTTGACGACTCGTGAAAGGATAGGCGACAAATCGACCTCTCGCTCTCCATATCGAGCGGCGGAAATAAGTTCGCCAAATTTCTTGCATTCGTCCTTTTTAAGCCCCGCCTTATCTTTGATTGAAGGTTTCAGACCCTCCCAAAACAATAACCTTAAATATCGGTCTAACGCAGTGTCGTCAGGAAGTAGTTCTGTTCCCTTTTCCTTGGCTTTCCTGAGTTAGTTGTCATGCGGCGACGCGAAGGCTGATATGTACTTCCTCACCTTCGTTCTGTTTCATCGCGTAGGCGCGGGTGAGGATTTCACCTCCCGTCGCCGCTCCTTCTTCGCTGTAAAACTGCTCTAATGACTGCAGAATCGAAGAAACGGAAGCCTCTGAGCCAAAGCCGACCAATTTTGATTTGTCTTCGCCTTGAAGCGAGCGACGAATTTGCTCTACGATCACTGGTTCCGAATGTAATCCTGCGGACACGGCGCTTTCCACTTCGTTACGCCAAATGCGATAATCAACTCCTTTATGCCGCTGTTCACCTTCGGAGAACCTAAAGAATGGCGAAAACTGCTGTTTTGGCAAATACTGAACAGGTAATGAACTCTTGCCTGACTTTGAGGCCACCGAGGAACACAGCGAAACAGACTCACCCATAACAACAACATTCGAGCCGCGAGCCGGCGCCATACTTTAGAAAAGCTCCAAAGTTCGTAAATTCTTCTTTCCATTGTTTGAGGTCGCCCTTGAACTTTTCTACGTAAATTTTACTCACATCCTCGAACGAGAGTGCTTCTCCTGCTTCTTTTCACAATTTTAACAACGCGGTCAATCTCGATAGCTCATTTTTCGTCGCCTGAAAGTTCCATATTGAATGTACAACAAATAACCAGACTGCAACGAAGCTCGCAATTCTCTCCGCGGGAACGTAAACTAAACCGTCCAAATATTGGGCGCCAATTATGTAGCGGTGGAATCCGTAGAAACCACTGCACACTTTTTAAACAAACTTTCCAGGCGTTTATTCTAACAACGAGCGCGAGGTGGCTCCGCGACTTCACACTATACGGTACAACACTCTTCAAAAATGGGCTGAGACTTCGACCACGAGTTACAGTCGTCGCCCTACATGGGTTCAATTACAATGCAATACACTAATACGCTAATTGCGTGACCTACGTGCATGCATGAGTAGTGCACGACAAAACTCTTCTACATTTTCACCTTGCTGGGTTATCATCAAGTTTATTCTCGGAATGTTTCCTTCTTTTTTGCTTATCCCTGTTGTGCGATGACTTGCTCTTTGTCCCATCCAAACACGTTTATAGTTAGATTTGGGTTTTGTATCTCTAGTTTATCGATCTGTGAAAACGGTGTTGGGAAAGTCAATGCCTGCAAAATTCAGGCCATCTTCTGTCGGATAACTTGTGGTTCTTGTAACTTTTACACCTTGTGGTGGTGGATATAAAGCAGCACAAATAGCTCATCTAAGACATTCGTTATCTCTGTTTTGTACGTTTATTATTGCTTTCTTGGTTTGCAGCTTTTTGGACAGGGCATGTAGCTTCTCCACGTAATGGCTGATATTGTGCGACGTTGATAGAAACTTCTAAATTTTTTTCCATCACCCAGCCTGATTCTCTTTGGGATTATGCCTCTATCTCACCTCTTACTTCATCAATGAAGCGATTAAATACATCATTTACTGTTACTATGTTGTTTTGATTCATCAGTATTGGCTGCATCCGATTAAAATAATGTTCCATGAGTTGAATTTCTTCGCTTCGTGTTATCAAAAAACTTAAAACAAGCCCAAATTGTATTTTGATGCTACTCAGCCTTCTAACTTCATTTTCACAGACGTCCATAAATCTTGTTTTTTGTGTTTTGAGAAAATTTCAAGAGGTCTGTATAACGATATTCCGCTGGAACGACCATTTTCCATACACGAAGCCATTCATTAAAATTATTTCTAACTATTCTAAAATCAAACTACCTCCTTGGTCTGATTGGAGACTTGCGAGATCGGTCCGTAAAAAATATCAAGCACGTCGGTTGAAAATTTTGCAGCAGCCATGTGTGTATATAAAGCCGACATATTTCTTCAATTAAAAATAATTCTGGGGCAGCAGATTCTGTTTCACACATATATACATTTTTTTCTGCCTCTGCGGGGTTCTGCCACAGATGGGGGTTCTAAGTACACTTTAACAGGGGGCTGAATTTGAGTTTTAGCCCTAAAAGTCACTCGTTGAGCGAAACGAGACGAGTGGCAGTTGAGAGCTTTAAAATTGAAAAATAACTTCCTGTTGCAATGCCCCAGAACCCTCATCATCCATGTTTGTAAAGTATTTACGTAACATATCTCAAAACAACTGGGTTACTCTCGTTCTATGGCCGGCTGATAACGGTTGGTTTACTTTCAGAGATAGCCATAAGCTATGCGATATCAGTGGAAATCCGTACGTCGACTAAACTGTCTCGCGAACTACACGAGCTGAACCAGAGGAAATAACTTGACACAAATCAACGTCGCACGACTGGCATTTGTCACAAATGTTCGCTTGCTTTCAAAGGATGGAGTGATTATCAAATAAACATTTTGAAACCTGTGCAAGCAGCTGTGCTGTGCTAATGGTAACATGATTCTTTTGCGCTAAAAGAAAACTCTGTCGTTCTCAGTATAGTTTTACCATAGAGTATCAAGAATGTGCGGTTTGGCGGTTTAAGCCAATTTTGAGTGCCGGTTTGCGGTTTCATTCACATTTATCTGGCAGTTTACGGTTAAGAAATTGTCGTGCGGTTGCGGGAAATCATAAATTTAGCTCGCGGTTTTCGGTTTTTGCGTGTTTTTGTT